>VOMN01047404.1:0-10318 GCA_014899125.1 Orchestia grillus | reverse complement strand
GCGCGCTTCTCCGAAGTAAGAGTCGCAGACTGCTGATGCTGGTTTCTCAAAATTATACCCAAGAATGCGTGAGTTTTTTTTTATTTAAACGAACTTTTGTATAATTTCTCAGGTTGAATAGCATGACGACTTATTCTGCTGGTAGCAAGATGCCACTTATGCTAAAAGTCAATGAGTTTTTCCACGTTGCCTCTTTGAACCCAGTTTATATCCTAATCAGGTCCTTAACCCCTTTAAAATTAGCTGGTATTAATATATACTTGAAATCTATATTTTCAGTCATTGAGAACTGTGAGACAGTTTAGATTGGCTACATTTGTAGCAGTGGACAATAGGAGGTTGCCTGAGTTGTCAGTCAAGTAAAGAAACAAAATCAAAAGAACAGGTGGTTGTGAGTTGTACGCAACACCAGTGAAGCTTAGTTAATTGTTTGAGATGGATTATTACATGTAAGGTTGTTTAAAAGTAGAGGGTTACTCTATTAAACGTTTTTTTACCTATATCCGTATAAGTATTTAGGTGTGAGATCCTCCTATATTAAGGTAAATGACACGAGTTAGAACACCCTAGTTAAGGAAACATTATGCTGACGAATTTAGTTACTTCTTCGTAATTTCAGAGCTGTGAGTGGTAGAAGTAAAAGAAGTATTAGAGGGAGATTTAAGGAAAACTGATCAGCCCGATGGAAGCAAAGATTGTGAGGAGCAGGTGCTTGAGGTATGAAAAGTGTATGCAAATTAATACGAAGAAAAATGTTTTATCATGTAATAGGATCTTGAAAATACATTCGGTAACGTTACAGGATGTGTTTTCTGAAAGGTATTAATAAAAGAGGAAGCTAGCGAGAGCTTCCGACTCGTCTAGGCAAACCAATGGGCTTTGTGTGCGCCTAATGCAGGCCAAAATATTTGACTGAGCTGCTGCTGCTGCAGTGTTCTCGAATACAAATGATGAGAACCATTGACTCACCAAAACCTTTAAGGAGAGTACCATGGTGCATCATTGTTGTATTTTGCTTAAAAATTGACGTTGATTCCTGGGAAGGTAGTACATTACCCTTTCTCTCCCGTTGGGATAATGCGTCCCACAGATTTTCTGTGGGAGTNTGAATTTCATATAACTTGTTCTGCAAGCTAACTTAATGTTTTCTATTATACCAACCGGGAGTGAAAGGAAAGAATTAAGCTACAGGTAGCCAGCGCGTCAGACTGCTGCCCGCTCCTCGTGACCCAACAACTATTTTATTTTCTGTGTAGAACGAATTTTATGCGAACTGATGGTTTATTCATGCTTTCTGTGTCTGGAATAGGTGTCTGGCTCTCTGTTTTCATTCGCTAATTGAACGTAACCTGATGAATTGGGTAATAAAAAGCAATTTTCCCATGTCGCTCAGTAACGTCGTGAGTTCATTGAGGCATTAGTGTTGTTTCCGTCTGTCGTCGATCCTTGGCAACTAGCTTCCTTCATCGCCGCAACTAATCGAGGGTTTGAGGTTGTCCCTAGAAACAATGGTCAATTATGCAACAGTACTTAATTACGTGTCCAGCTTCCTTGATAGTGTTGAGATGTAATAAATTGCATCTAATTGTCATTCTTTATAGCTGAAAATAGTCCAGTTTTATAACATTAACAAAGCGTTCGTTGTACGATTCCTTTTTTTTATTCGGAGCAAGTCTTTCATTAAGTTCTCTCGAATCGACCTCTAGTAAACGTTTGTCATGTTACTCTTGTCCAGGTTCTTGAACTTGTCAGAGTTGTCGACTGCGCTGACTTCTTCAGCGGAGGAGTATAGCGGGGAGGAGGCTCCTCACGCCTCCGAAAGCATACAGAGCTCGTCTGAGCTTGTGACCCCACCACGTCCTGAGGCCGCCAAGCTCGCTGATGGGGCCCTCATCAGCCCTGTGTGGCCCCGTGATACCCCACGCTCCCTGAACAACAGCACGTACTCCCCCAGCCATGTGGGGTTACCCGTTACATTTGCCAGCGAGCTTTTCCCCCCCGACGTGAACAAGCGCCACAGCGCGGATTTGCAGTTCCTGCAGCCCAGCTCGCTCGGCATGGAGGATCCTGCCCAGTTCTCGGGGGAGGAGTTCATCAACAACATCAGCCCGGACCTCGCCTGGCCTGACGTGTGAGCTGCTGCACGTGTAGGGGCTGGGGCGCGGGCTCTGCTGCCATCTCAGTCATGCCGCACTCTTGGTCCTCGATAGATGTACGGCGTGCTTGTTTTATGCACGATTTGATTTGTATTCTAAGTTTTCAGTTCTAAATATTCGATTTCTATGCCCTTCTGTAAAGAGCCCGCCTTTCGAATACATGGAACTAAAACCTTTGAACACGTATTAAATCGCACTTGAAGCAAGTACGATATATGTCGAAGACAAAAGGTTGTTGTGTGTATTGGGTTGGTGCTTGCACGCTTCTGTTTGACTGTTTGCTTGGTCATCCCGTTAGCGTGGCTTGCATGAGGGCCGACTCGCACAATTCTTGAGAATACATGGACTCTCACATTTCACTTTGACATTTGAACTGACATCACTCGTGCTAACGTTTGTTTGTTCAAGCAGCTAATACACACGTTTTCTTAATTCTGATACCATAATATTTACACTTAGTTTTCTCCTTGGGGCTTAACCGAAGCCCTGCTTCAAAGTATTTGATGGAAAATCAAACTTTTTAGAAAGTTAAAAAAAATTATTTTTCTAATTTGAATCAACATTACCGCAGTAATTTTACTAATCTAATGTTGATGAGTTTAAGAAGTTCATAAATTCAGTTAAATTGTCTGCCCTCATCAGCCATAGGTAACTCCTATAGCGCCGCTCGTGCATTTTCTGTTGTTATCCAGCAGTTGGATAAAATAATGTTAATAGCGATTTTAGCTTAATACACATTTCAATCAGCTCTCTAGTTGCGAATATCTGTTCCTAATTCATACTTATGGTTTGTTTTATTTTCGATATGTGGATTTATTTTGTTTGTCGGATATTTCTATCTTCATATCGTACTACAGTATCAAGTGTTTAATCATTGAAATGTAACCTCACTGAATTCAGAAATTTCAAATTGTAAGAGCTCAAATTGGAGGAGCATCGGTGTCGAAAACAACTGTAAAATTGAATTCTCAAGAGCTCCGATATTATTGACCGTGGTGGAATTTGAAGAGCATGTCAAAATATGAAGTAAAAGAACTAATTAAAGGAGTTTCTGGAAGAGCTCTAAAATTTGCAAAAAATAGGCTAACGCCTGTTCGTGCGAACTGGAGCGAAAAATGGCCGAGCAACTGCACCTCAAGGGACTGCACAGTTGCAGATGTTTGGCTCGGCTTTGAAAGAAACTATTCGTCGTGAGCACAATATCATTGAATAGCCGCCGTTACGGAACCTCTTCTTTTTCAAGGAAACATTGAGAAGAGGCTGGATTAGTATAGAAATCACAAGGACTATTAGATAAGACTAAGGGAAGCAAGTAATGTGCTCTAACGAGTCAGGCTTTTCTCTCTCTCATACTGCAGGACGAGTTAAGAGGTGCGGAGGCGTCTCTTTGGACAGATTGCAAGAATTTGCCCTAGTGTGGACTCGGGTTACTCATTTAAGCCCAACTTATAATGCAGTAGAATCTAAAAAAAGATATAACGATTTAGTTTGACAATTATAGCTGCCAAAACTTACAATGAACGATCAATATAATTTTGAAAGAATATTTGTTAAACAAGGGTCTACCGAAAGACCAAATTGCAATCTTTTCTATTTCCATTACCTTATCCAACCACTACTTGCCTCTTATTTAGTGCTCGTACGCGACGTTGTTCCTTGCATTTTGTATTTCCGTCCCTACAACTAAGCGTTGCTCGCTCATTTTGTCCATCCGTCCAGCGAAGCTTTGTGGGGTGCCGTGGAGCTCTTCCAATTGTGGGTCGCCAGCTTCATGCGACCTTGTTCAGCAGTCATCTCGCTGCGCCTGAGCTCTGAGCCCCGGCTCATATCTCGCTCTGGCTAACGGTGTTTTTATTATTTTATTTCTCATTTATTATCTCGTCTATAACGCGTTTGCACTGAACTTCTTGCTACACTTGATTTCTTGGGCTGCGCACAATACTCGACTGTTGCTTGATTACAGCCTCCTACAAACTTCCTTTCTCGCTCATGTCAAGAGCGCAGTTCATAAAGGCTTATATTGCCACTCAAACTCTGTTGTGTATTCTAACACAACAGATGTTCAGAGTTAGCAGTAAAATTTCGTTGTTCTGTACCTCTAATTTTCATCCTTCGATTAGTAACAATTCATAAATCTAATTGTTCGAAAGGTATTATTTTATTTATTTCTCATTTAATTCATTCTTCAAGCATTATTCATCTTAGAGATCCTCATCTTTTACCCGGGTCGAGTTCATTGTTCAGTTACTAATCTACGTATAAACGCGTTTGAATTAGTTTCCAGTCTCTGTGACATGCCTAATGAATTACCGGTTTGTACCAATTCGCTAGCAAAAAGTAAAGGACTCTGGTCATTTGCGCCGCCGGTCGTACCGACGTTCATAAACTCTGAAAAACAGCCCCCACTTCTACCAACGCCTTCCATGTTGTACAGGGTCGCCCAAGAGTAAGGTACCCTTTCATGAAATTATGTCCTAAACATTTGTTAACGTATCAGTGCTACCGATATCAGTGAGGGCACTTTACTTTTGGGTCACCCTTTACATGTCAACTCATCAAAGCGCCATCACACATACCCGTCTCAACCTCACTTCAAGAAACTTGTCACCTCACACACGGCACTGGCCTTACTGTTGTTGAAATGTGTTCACAACTGCCAAAAGTCTTCTATCTCCTTCATACAGAGTCAGTAACTTTTACGAGGCATGCTATCAACCCTTCTGCCGCATGCGTTTTCGATGTCTGTAATCACACACAATTCAGCTGTTTCTTAGCGCTCCTTATCATCCACCTACTCGTTGCGTAACCGTAGACATATTACCGCTCGTGCTCGTTTATGTAACCCTGCCTGCACTAAACATGCACTAAACACAATCTGTAGCAGTGCTATTCTCTTAAGCCTATTCTAAACTTAAGCCTTAGACTCGATCTAAACCACTGCTATCATCCTTTCTAGATATAATTCACGTAATACTAAATTCGACTAACTCCTTTGATAGTTAATAGTGACTGATGATGATTTTGCGAAACTAGACTGAAAAGCCTTTTATGCAAATAATGGATATCTTAGATATATCAGATGAATTACATAAAGTTTTCATTAAAGAAGTTTATACAGGTCGTCTTGATATTCAATCAGGACCAATGCTATTCTTCTTCAACTTCATCTAAATCAATGTTATTCCTCCCTGTAATTTTCTATACTTGTTCCGATGTTACTTATCAGTCCACTAGAGTACATTCTGCCAATGGCACACAGAATATTGATGTCTCCTGGACTATTTCTTTCATGTCTTTCACCTTTCTTCTTATTCAGAAGAATCACACAGCCCTTCAACAGTCAAGTGCTAGGGTACCAGAGGGCAGCTAACGTGGAAATGTGGAAGCGTGGAATATTCTCACCGACCTCTGCCTCTCGTTGGCATTTTTTCTTTTAAAACTACGTGGCATACATCCTTCTAGCTACACATAATTGTAAGCTGTAACTTTATATTTCCTCTACTTGTGTATGTGCCAGTAGAGTGGCTCTAATATCCTAATAATGTTTTATGTAATGCAAGAAGAGGTTTCTCAATTTTCAAGTTCAGAAGTCTCCGTGTCGGCTGCCCGAGAAGCGTTGGGCCTGGACCTGTCTAAAGGACCTTGCCACATGCGATGCGTGTCAGCTGCGCTTGTGAACTGATGATATCAGCTCCTACTTTTAGTGGACTGATGGTAACTGAATCTGATACTCCTGACGCAAAAGCTGCTCTGGCAATTTTGTTCTACCACGGCGTAGTTTATTTTGTAGTCCATTAAATTTCTTTCATAATGTTGATAGCTTTCTGTTTGATTTATCGTGCTCCCCATTTCCATGTCATTAAGTGGTGCTCATAAGATGCGTGTCGGCTCTACTTAGATTCGTGGAACTTCCGTTCTTTTTCGGTCTTTTATGTTGTTCTCTCTTCGGCCCTTAAAGTTGCGCTGGTCCCTAAGTATTGGATTATCGGGAAAAGCTGCTCACAAAATTCATATATCTGATCCGTTAGTAATCTTGCGTTAGTAATTTTCGCGATTTGTGATACTTTTAGGCCAAGCGCTAGGACGAGTTAGATTTTGTTTTCCGTTTGTATATTTTTAGAGTTGCGTTAATTAATTCTTGTGACTAATTGAAGAGAGTGATTGTTTCGGTCTTTTGTCTCAGGCACTACAGGGTTAACGTATCCACTTTTGCGTCTGACAAAGCTCAATTGGGGAATAATTGTCCTATCGAGAGATCGAAGTTTAATTCTATTCTCTTTAACTTTTTTGTGATTCCATTCTTGGCTGAGGTCTGCATAGATCCCTTCCGACCGACACTCGCAGAACTCGGATTTAAATTTAGTTTTCGTTCACAAATATCTCTTTTACTATATCTCATTTTCTTCTACATATATTTCTAGTATTTACCTAGCAATCTCTCTCAAAAATATCTTTACTATTGTGACTCAATTCTTTTCAATTAATCTTAAATATGCTTCCATTGTGGCATTTTTTGGGGGGAGATATAAGTTATCACAAAAATGTCTAATTCACCAACCTTTCTATTTGCCAGGATGGGCATTATGCCCGCGGACACCGTGGATAGCCCGTCAAGGGGAGAGACCCCTGCTCACTCCAGCGGCGCCGTGCCTCGTCGCAAACTCCAAAACGCGCTTCTCGAACCGCCGTCTATGGGCTCAGCTTCTTCACCTTACGATTTGTCTGGCGGTCTTTTTCAAACTCTCGAAGGCCCCCAAGTGTCAGAATATCGCTCTTCATCTTCAAACGAAGCTTCAAACAGTGCTCTTGCTACAAATAAGGCCAAAGACCCGGCTTCGGTTGGAGCTGTTGGGTTTGGTTACCCAGAAAACGAAATGGGCCCAGTTATCCCTGCTCCTTTTTCTCTGGCTCCCGCTTCCAACACCACGGGCCCATATCTGCCTCGGCGGCACACCGTGTCTCTCTCAGAAGGTGCGTCTAACAACGATGAGCTCACATATCGCGAATACAGGCGGCAAAAATGCATGGAAATACATGCAGGACAGACACTTGACGACCCTCCAACCTCGATCAAACGTCAGCTCTCCTCGGAACCAGAACGAAAGCTGCTCGGCTTCATGGACAAAGTGAAGTCCTTCGTTACGGTGAGTAAAGATGCACGTATTGCAGTGCATATTCCAAAGAAGGGTTGTGCAGTTTTGATTTGGGTTTTAAAGTCCTAACACAAGTTGCACAGCTCTAGATCGAGTTCCATAGTCCTAATCCGGGTTTACTACCTGTTGCACTGTCCTAATTCAAGTTGTACTTTCCTAATTCAGCGGGTAGAGCCAAATTTGGGTTGCACACTGCATTATGAGTGTATTTTTTTCCTACTAAGGGTTTTACACAACAACTGAGGGTTCCGCACAGCAACCAAGAATTCCACATAAAAACCGAGGGTTCCTCACAACAACTGAGTGTTCCACGCAACAACTGAGTGTTCCACACAACAACTACTGAGGACTCCACACAACAACTGAGGACTCCACACAACAACTGAGGACTCCACACAGCCACTGAGGACTCCACACAACCACTGAGGACTCCACACAACCACTGAGGGTTCCTCACGAAAACTTAGGGTTCCTCACGAAAACTGAGGGTTCCACACAGAAACTGAGGGTCCCTCGCAATTGATGAATATAGGTGTCATTGAGAGCCAACAACTGCTAGCTATTGTCAAAGACAATTTTGGTTGAAATACGTTACCATAAAAAAATGTTTTCTCACTCTTTGCTTCCTACAGAGGGCGAGCGAGAACTGCCTCCTATTCTTACCGTGGTGAAGCGCCGCAAGTTTCACATGTTCTTACTTCCTTTTATAGAGTGATTTTGGGTATTCTGAAGAGGCTAAAACTGATGTTGTGGCCGAGAAATTTACTTCGATTCAAATTCTAATAATTCATTACTTTTTTGTTCATGCTTTCAGTTTCTCACGAAACTCGTGATTTGCTGAATTAAGGTCACTTGTTACCTTAGGTATCGAGGCGGTGTGGCACTGCATCGTAAGGAGGGGGCTGGGCTTTGCAACATTGCACCAGATCAGGGATATGAACTTCATTCTTTGGGACTTAAGATGTGTGCTCGCTTCCTCACCCTGATTTGTTAGCGTCCTCGTCGGGCATGAGACAGACGTTGTATAGGCTGAGAGCTGCAACGCACCACCTGGGGCCCTCAGGAGGCATGGGATAGGCAATAGTCTTCGGTTAGTTAGGTTTGTCTATCCTATGACATGGGAACTGGCGACACCAGAGGAGCACTGTTAGGTTACCAAAGCGATAGATAGGGCTTCGGAATTGATATGTTTGGTGCGTACTTTTCTTCTTTCATTTTTCATATCTTCTTCGCTCTCTCTTCTTTACTTTTCTTTCTCTTCTTTTTTAACTTGCTCTTTCTACGCATAGGAAATCCGGTGTGCGAACACACCTGTCCATAGATTCCACATTTTCCACAGTCTACACTGAATGGTCCCTTCTCCTCTTAGCTCTCCTTTAATCACCTTTCATGTGGATAGGGAGCTTCAAACTAATTGATATAATCAATCAATAATCACAACCTGGGGCTCGTGCCGACGTCCTTTCAACTTGTGGCGCCGCCCAACCTCCAGTCAGCTGCAGGGACGAGTCTTGCCATTGGTGCGAAGTTTAGTGCTTTGGAATTGTTTTAGCGCTTTCATACTTCTCAATGGATTTTGTGAAACAGTAGTTTAGGCCTAGCGTATCATTATTTTTTCGAAGCGTCAATTTCATGGAAGGTGTGAATTTTTTGTGAATGAATTATGTTATCACAGCTTTGTAACAGAGCAAATGCGCTCAGGAATGGCCAAAAGATATTTATAGGTCTTGTTGATCAGCAATGTTTATTTGCCGATGTCTTTTTTGGGTGATACATGAATAGATGTGTATTTCTGGCCATGATTTTAAATTATTTTATAGATAATTCCTGCTCTATCAAGTTGTATAGGATTGTAACTTTGGTTGGGTAGTTTTAAGAAGGCGTAATACCGCCGTGGTAGAACAGTACATTCGGTGAAGAACATCAGTCGCTGAGCAATGTGCACGAAATGATGCTGAATTTACTTCTCTGTTGCTGTTCTGAAGTGAAGCCGGGAGCTATCTAGCGAAGGTAAGACGCTTTTGCATCACTTGTACTTGGTGTGTACACATGCACCTCAGAGTGTTAGATGTGTGGTCACATACATGCATCTCAGAGTGTCAGCGCTCCGTGCTTCTTTTCGCCCAGGTTTTGGACGGTGCAAGCACCGCACGGACGACCATATAACGACGACCAGTTGAAGCACAACTACACGGACGGCCATATACAGTGGGTTAAATAAGTAGTCGTAACGTACCAAATAATTTACATATTTCGCTATTAAACATGTTTTGGAAAACTTTGAGAATTGTGAGTCCTACGTAAGAAAGGGTAAGATCAAAAACATAAGGTAATGTTAAGTGAGCAAGAATTTATTTTAAACTATCTTAATTTATTTTAAACTATCTTAAAAATAGGAGCAGGGTAGCAAATAAGTATTGGTAACATGACATTCAACTATCATGTATTAATACTTAGTCGCATAGCTCTTATTTGCTACAATTGTTCGAGGATGATGCTAGTATGAAGAAATGAGTATTTAGCAGGAGTAGAGAGGTATTTTCTCCCATTCTTAAACGTAGAATGATTCAAATTCGGTCAGATTTGATGGTTTTCTCATTCCAACTTGAATCTTCAACTTTTCCAAACATTTTTCATTGGATTAAGATCTGGCAATTGTGAAGGGCAGGGTAAAATCCTTACCCTCTTACTACAGAGCCACCCTGAAGTGTATTTCGACATGTGCGTAGGGTCGTTACCTTGTTGAAAGATCCATTTAGCTTGTGACGGAACTACAACATAAGGCTAATGTTCGTCAAGATTTGAGAGGTCGTTTCATACCTCTCGCATGCATATATGAATGCACCCATTGACTTACGGAAGAAAGGTATAAAAACACACAAATAAAATTGAACACATTCGCTATTGTGATAATGTCACGAGAAATAAAATTTTGCAAAAAAGGGAAACAGGAACACGGGGGCATATTCAGACAGAATTAAATGAGATGTGAGCACTGATGAAATAAAA
>VOMN01047400.1:0-15026 GCA_014899125.1 Orchestia grillus | reverse complement strand
TATTGATGGGATGATCCCAACTTGTTCTCACAATGCACCGCACCAGCGTGGAGTCCCCAGCATTCAATTATCGCACTAATATTTACCTCGCTCTACAATGTGTCCATTGATGGGACGATCCCAACGTGTTCTCACAGTGCACCCCACCACCGTGGAGGTCTCCAGCCTGACCCACGAAGCTTTCGAAGAGAACAGCGAGGCGAGACTGGAGTGCGAGACAGAGGGGTCTATCCCAGCAGCAAACATCTCCTGGACCAAGACGGTTGCTGGGATCACAGAAGACCTTCAAGCCTCTGTTCGTACATTTCTATAGCTCACTCCTGTGGTCATAGAGTCCAGAATGTGTGTAAACAAGGGTTAGGTAATTGAATTTTTGTAAAGTTAATCTTCTTTAAATACAGAGAGCGATAATTATAATAATCTCTTCAATTATATACTTTTACCAATTTATGTTTCGGCATTTTATATTGCTTTTCTACGTATGACAATAAGTCGAGTTTTAGAATCGCTATATTTTTTATTTGACTAATTTTTTTATTCATATATTTCTAGCAATAGTTTTCAATGATATGCAATATAGTGGTACTGTTTTACACTAAGTTGCAAAATTTCACTAAAGGCAAACAATCTATAATCCGAAACTCTAGCTAACGATAAGCTCCGCAAGTTGAACATTTTCTGACAGATGTCCTCTGCTGTGAATTCAATGTACTGTACTAAATCAACATGAGTATAAATACACTGAACACTCAGTATAATATTCAACAACGACTGGCAGTCAATAGGGATTGATCAGAGGCTGAGAGTGAAATTTTTTACAACAAAAATAAATAACAGTTAGACTCATTGGCGGTGAAATACTAAGCGTAGACTTTCTTGAGCCAAGACAAGTTTAAACAAATCACATGCTTCAAATTTTACGGCAGGGTGTAAATTACTTCAACTGGACGTGACCGGGCTTGAAAAGTTTTCATGATAAGGAATCGACAAGACTACACTTCAGTTCAGTCCCGTTCAGTCTTCGTTACGTACGAGTGCATTTAAGAGTCAGCCATAATCCAGCAAATAATGAAGACTCTAATCGTAAGTTCTAGTTTGAAATTGTCACTCGGTCTGCATTATATGTAACTTCGAAGATAACATTGAAGTTCTAATGGAATGAGAGGATTAACGTCTGCGGTCAGTCACAAGAGCTTCTGTCACTTCGTCAGAATCATTATTATCACCAACTCCAAGAGCCCAAATAGAATTGATTTCATACAGAGAATGAACTGAATGAGTTCTGTTTTAGGGTTATCGAGAGTGAAACAATTTTTAATGGAAGGAACGCATTATCGTTCGGAATTTCATTGCTCAACAGTTACACTACGGGAATTTACGTGCGTTAATACTTTTTATAATTGATGATTGTCGGAGTACAAACTGGCCAGCCCTGTAGTGCATACTTTCGAGTGCACATCAGCCGAGGGGAATCTGAACACAGCCCATACTGTTAGCAAAAAATTCCAAAATATGTGCAAGGGCTACCAGTTATTTCCTTTCCGATTGTTCCCATTAACTATAGCTTTCGATCTTCTCTTCTGAAAACCAGAGGGGCTGTTATTTCTCATGCTTTAGGAATAATCTACCGGTTTCTGAGGTCCAGAGTACCGTCAGAATGATTACGTAGTAAAAATGGAAAATGTCAAAAGTGAAGCAGTAATTTATTCGTGCCATACCTTTCACGTAAAAATGTCGGCAGATGTAAAACTTTTCAGCTAATGACGTTACACGTATTTGATATTTGAAAACATGCACAAATACGCTCACAGTTTGGCCATATTATTCTCCGCCGCAACACGGACTTATGGACATAAATATAAATTTTTCAATCTTTAACACTCGTCCCAACATTTTCCTCGTTGTAAATCACAACAATACATCAACTTTTACTCAGTTTCAACGCATAAAACCAAAATTCACACGAAATACATTATTCGACGCTGATCACATTAACCGCTGCATCTTATTATACATAGGCCTCTACGAAGAATTTAAAATTTCAAACCAGTGTTCCACTTTACTTCTCCTAGGTGCAACAGATAGGTGGCAAGTCCGTGTCGCGGCTGAGAATAAACCCTAAATATACAGACCATGGAGCTAAAATTGTGTGTCGAGCGCACAATCCGTATCTTTCCGGACCCGGAGTAACATCTACAGTGTCACTCAACGTCAAATGTGAGTAACGTTATCTCATAATGCGTATGTATGTATAAGCTATGTGTTAAAATGTTGAGACAATGTTGTTCAGAAACTCGTGCTCAGCGTAATTAGAATATACTGCGTGTAGAAAAACGAAACTTATAAAGTTTGTCAGGAGTCAAGGACACGAAAATAAAAACTTTTCATGAATACCCAACATTTCAGACCTCTTTTCTTTTCAAGGCACTGAGGTTTAAAATTTAACCGTGATTTAAGTTAATAACATTTCCGTTCCAGTGGCATGTTATAATAATAAAAAAAATATCAGAGGAACATATTTTACCAAAAGAACTACAATAACTGTTCAAAAAGTCTGGAGCCACATGAAATCACCATTTTACGAACCACCCACCGGTGGATTTCGTGATGGATTATGTCGCAAGTATAGCGGTCGCAGAATTTAACATTTCTTAAGAACCTAGATTTTTGCATCGTGTCCAGCAATACATTCTCCAACGGTACCAGACTTGCGTTGACGAAGGGAGCAGTCAAATCGAACAGTTGTAAAGTTTGTTTGATAAAACATTTTCCTCTGAAATTGCTTTCATTTACCTTTATGACATTTCCCTATAACGGAAATGTAATTGACTGGGTCTCAAAATCACATTTTAAACCACAGTGAAAACTATGGGGCTTTGAAATACGTATAAGGTATTCCTGAATATATATTTATTTCGCGTGTCCTTGACTCCTGTCAAAGTTGGTGCTTCTCGTTTTTACCACCTTGTATGCCATGTTTAATGAACTAACGTGAAACCTGAATTTCACTTTCTTACAGATTCAGGTCAGTGCCACTCGAGCGTGTCTGACTAGAATGAAATACCATATCATACAATAATGTGGGAACTTTATTCATAGATCGAGGCTCGTAAACTACAAAGAGGTCATATATGGAGTATATTTATTCCCTAAATTTTATGGTAATTATAAATACTTATAAATTCAAAATCGTGGTCACTTTCAGCTAGCGACTAAATAATACCTATCAGAACGCTCGATAAACTGGAATAGTTAAGCTACCGTAGCGAACTATCCACAAAGAATGATGTTTATACAATCGATGTACTTCCATGCTAATGCATGCGTGTCAGAAGACAAATGACTTACGGAAAGTTAAGATTGAAAATTCATGTGTCAGATATTGTGCTTTCTTCAGAGTCACAGTAGTTTTCGATTGGAATATTCCTTGAATATACTTCAGAAAAAAGCGGTTAACATTTTTACGTTTTCGTTATGCTAAGGAACTTCAATTTTTTGTACTGCATTTCCAAAGTTTTCTCTTTACTGTGAATGAGCAACATATGCAAAATTATGTACACGATATACATGAATATTTGAAGCTGAAAATATCCAGCAAAGTATATCTATGCTGTGGTATATATCCAGCACTAAAAATGAGGTATGAAACTCCTTCCGTTCAAATCTTTTTCCCAGAATGGTACTTTGGGTATAATATGGGAAATATTATATGATTGATACAAGTGAAACCAATGCATCGTATTGTTTGCATGCTTCCTATTTTTTCGTATTGAAAGTAACTAATAAATGCTGAAGCTTATTATACCTACATGTTCTCGATGCTCTTCAACACAACTGAGAATTCACCAAGTAAGACAATTCTAGGCCAGAGCTTAAACGAAATAAATCAATTTGCATATTCCGAATACTAGAACAGGCTGAACCTCCACAAATTACTTAAACCGGAACCTTGAGGCTTTCACTTCACTTCATTTTCAATTCTAGTAGTCATACTTCTTCAATTTTTCCCCTATGTCGACAAATGCAGCCCCATCATCTGATGAGATTTTAGAACATCGATCATTAAAAAATGATGCCTGATTACAGGTGTTGCTGAATGACACAATTCATAATTTTGGAGGTTCAACCTGCAGAACCTTTGTCAGCAGACAAAAATGTCTACATTTTCCAACACCACAGTTGCACCGAGAGTGAGCTTACACCTGGGCACCAGTTTAGCAGGACGACCAATCAACGAGGCGGAGGATGTGTATTTCGAATGCGAAGTGCAGTGCAACCCAAGCCCAAGGAGTATCACTTGGAGACGAGATGTAAGAATAGCTTTAGATCACCTAATCTACTTACTTTTAATACTGACTATAGCACAAGACAACGCCGTTTATTGACATTAAATGCAAAAGATTTAAATTTTGTCCAACTTGCTTTTAGTTCAGGTCTTAATTTTTTCAAGAAAGTAGCTATCGTGATTATTTGAAGGGGGAACAGCTTTCAGTATTAATATTTAGGGAAAAATACAGAGATAGATTAAAAATTCTTTTTAAGTAACTAGAACTTCTATCCTTATCTAATTACTTGAAATGGTCTTACTTCATATACACAGATTAGGTTATATGCCTTTAATTTATAATGGTAAGCTGAAAGAGAAGGAAGAAAGGTAAATGCATAGGAGAAAAACAACTTTTACAGAGATGATGTTCTATATTTTATTGAAAAACATCTCCTGGATAATTAATCCCCAACGTAATTTATGAATTCAATTCATATTTTTAATTACTTACCTTTTTGTAACCTTGAAAATGATTTTTATAATATTTCCTTTACTTCTAATAGGAATCGTTCCACCTCTCAGCAAAGAATTTTGTTATTTATTCCAATTCGTTATACCTAAAAACTGGGTGTAAGCAAAGGAAATCCATCGCGATCGCGCACGCTTTGTACGACTTAGCACTCCATGCAGTTCCTAAAATTGTTAAGTTCCAACATTCTCCGCCCCTACAAATATAAAGAAAACTTTTTCTGTTACATTTGCAGGATGAGCTCGTAAGTCAAAACCTAAAGGCAGGCATTTTGGTCTCTGGAAAGAACTTAGTCCTGCAGCGCGTCCACCGGACATCCGCTGGGAACTACACGTGCACGGTCACAAATGAAATGGGCACAACCACGAGTCCTCCTGTTGAACTATCCGTGCGTTGTGAGTATTTCAAATTTCGACTAAAGGACCATGTGAAGTAATGCCGTTTCGACCTACCTATGCAAACACACGGGGGACGTTGGTGGATCATTGCGAGATGACCGAGTCCAATTTCTGTATTGCTATAATTGCTTCAAGTTTATTGCTCATCTTTCATGGAATATTATTCATACGCACTTATTTTACCGTCACTAGAAGCTTCCCTTTTTATAAGTTTATCAATAATATGCAATTCTTTCGTTTTTGTCAGGGGAAAGAACAATTTTTAATAGTAATACTGATATTTGTGAGACGGTTCGAGAAATTACAGAGAAAGCCTCTTTTTTTTCGTATACACCCATTCTTTACACAAAAGCTTCCCTCTTCTGAGCGGGAAACATAGCAGTGGATACTGATTGTAATCCCTTGTATTAACACTGAGCATAAATGACGGTCGTAAACTCCGTATACGCAGAAATCGTAAACAAGTTAGGCCATCGACTTACACGGAAATGTCATTTTTATGGGCGGTTTATCCTATTAAGAATTAGCTCAGTGGCGCTGGAGAATTTAGGTAGGTTTTAGCAGCGATGGTAGTTCATTGACACTTTCTGAGTTCTGTGCAGATTACCTTTATAGGCAGGAAATTGGCTTGTGGCCACTTGCAGATTTCGACAGAAATTATTCCTTGCAGCATCGTTCGTTCTTCAAGCAGACTTAGCGACCGCACCAATGACCTGCCAATGCGTTGTTGGCCAGTGAATTCTGCAAAAAACATCAACAAACTGCGTCTATTTCTAATAGGGATGTTTTTAAAGCATTAGCTGCGTTTTAAAGTTCAAGATGAGAATATGCTAGGGTGCATAGACTTTGTAGAGGTTATGCTAGTCCTGCGTATTTCCTTTAGGACTCTCTCTCTCCTAACACTTTAAATCGATGTACATTTCAGTCCTGCCGGTGTGTGCCGAAGACCCAGTCATCGTAGCAGTGGGTGAAGGTGAAAAAGTCAGCCTTAAATGCAGGGTTGAAGCTCACCCAATCGACCAGTTACGATTCACGTGGTACTTTAACAACACCCTCGACACAAAAGAAGTCAATGATGAAAGAATCACAGTGGAAGGAGATCACAGCATCGTAGAACACATTCCGACATCGCCCAGAGACTACGGAACATTGTCTTGCTGGGCAACAAACCAAGTTGGAACCCAGGCAGAACCGTGTACCTTCACCATCGTAGAAGCAGGTTGATTTCGCTAAAGACTTTTTCAGGAAACGCACTTTTGGATAGCTTTTATACCTACCCAGAAATTAATCTTGATTGAGTTATGATTAGTATCCATTAAGTGAGAAAACTGAATGTTACTAGAGCTAAATAAAACGTGCGCAAAGAAATATTTCGTAAGCGTGTAATTCTTCAGCTCGATTTTAAAAACTACTGAAATATATCCTGGCTCTTATTTTGTAGAAAATTGGTATCACTATTTGGAATATATCCCTGGTGTAGGTGAACGATTATTTTCTATATATTAACACAATAGCTAGTTATACGAGCATGCAACATATGAGCACTTTCCTGTATTTTCACCAGGACCTCCAGAGAGCGTGCGGGACTGCATGCTCGTGAATCACACGCTAGGAGCCCTTGAAGTTCGGTGTTCTCCGGGCGGAGACGGCGGATCTCCTCAAAGATTCGTGGCCAAAGTGTTCGCCTCACCGACGCACACGCAGCTTGCAACTTTAGAAGCGTCTTTGCCCAAATTTCACGTGACTGGTCTCATCCCTGGCCAAGATTACTTGGTCACCATCACGGCTGTTAACGACAAAGGTGCCAGCGAGCCAGAGCAAATTGATGCCATCCGATTGAAGGTCAGACATTCAGCCTAAATTAAACTCAGCGTTTGACTTTAATTTCTCTGACATAATTTCGGACAATGGTGATTTGGCAACTTCAACACATGAATATTATATCATCAGTAAATAAATTTAGGAAATTGTGATATGACAGTAACCAGTGAATAAATATTTAAAACGAATTTGAAGACGATTTGAATGAAGTTCATAACTCCGGAAGCTCACGTTAAAATGAATGCTCGTATGAATTCGCCAAAATTCACATTAAATAGAGCGAAACCGTAAGGTCATGAAGAAAACATTCAGCAAAGTGCAAACAATCACTCCGTGTGAACTACACACATTTCTTATGAGAGTATAAATGAAGATAAACTGCTACAGTGATTGCCTCTCAATCCGTTGAGATCAATTTATCATTCAATATTTCAGACACGCTACAGATTCTTTGACCGTTTACGGCTGTTTGCTAAAGCCTCGTGATCAATAGGTAACGGGCAGTTTTTTGCACAATTGTCTTTCAGTAGAAAAAACGAAATATTACTCAGCATAGTTCGAACAAACAATTAGGCGTTAATGATTACCAAGCAATGAAAATCATTAGTATTCATTGAGGGTGGTAACATTACAGCAGATGTAAAAAATTTCATGAGCTTGAATAATTTTCATGAACTATTTCGAAATCAAGAAATGAAATGGGTGTAGTAAAAAGCACATTTCCGTTCAATTATGTTTTCAACACAGGAAAGCCTGATTTTGGACCATCAGAAAACCTCAGCTGTCGCACGATCTAACGAGCGTCTGAGAAAACCAGTAGTCAAAATCGTTTTGAATATCGTGTCTTTCACTAGAGCAATGAGTAGGAGGAAAGTCACCTGGCAGAATCATGTGGTCACCTCTGAACTATGAAGCCAATTTGTACTGCAGCAGAGCAGTAGCTCGAAATCGCTAATAAACTGAAGTACTTGGAAGTCACAATAGTTTGTCCCCCCAAAAAATGTGCTGATACTTCTGTGGAAGTCCTGTTAAAACAGTTGGTACTTCCACAGGAGTGTTAAAGTGTTAGAGTTTTAAAACACTTACATCAGTGGGTAGGTAAGGGCATTGGCTAAACGTATACATGGGTCTCAACTAGATTGGGGAAGTGAAACGTGCGATAATGCTGTTTGTCTATGATCGTGTTCTACTAGATTGTTAGTGGATTTCGCATTACCAAGTTAGGTGTGCAATGCAGAAAATACTGAACACCAATGCGATGCCAAATTCCGTGTCAAACTCAACAAGCCGGCCCCAGTGACATTTCCTTTTTTTAATATAAGCTTAAGGAGATACTACTCTATCGAAAATTATAGTTTTGAAGTAAGTAAAAGCTTTCAAAGAGGCGCGAGAAAATCTTAGCACTTTGACCACATCGTGCGCCATATATCTAACCTAACCTAGCTTCAGCAAAGCAGTGTCATATATGAATACGAATTTTTAAATTTTCATGAAATTTGCGTTCATCTCTAGTGTGTGCTAGTTTAGATTAGAATGAAAATTGATAGGACAACTAAGTTTGTTAAAACAAAATCCTACATTTTTATATTCACAACCGAGATGTTAATCGACATGAAACTTAACCTGTATGGAGGAATTTCGGTCAAAATATTAAAAACGATCCTAGTCCTGGAATAATAAGGAAAACACGCTAAAGTAAATGAAAGACGGATTTCACAAAAAAGATGAAAGCATTGATATTTGAGCAATTTTAAAAATAAAGCTATATTTTCTCAGCTATAACCACGTCTGCATTTACCTAAAAAATTACAAAAATATGAATACATACTTTAACCGAGAGCAATGTAGGCACACGAATAACATTTGAGGTTAGTTTGAAAATCGTGCAAACAATAACTATGATTAAGAAATTATTTCAATGTATGGAACTGATACAAGATTAAGCTGTCAAGATAATTGATTTTATTAAAGAGAGAATCGAACAAAATTCATGACGAAAGTTACCTGAATTTAACATACTATTCGAGCTCATTTTCAGAGGTTCTATTAAAACGGATACGAAATAAGCATCCTCAACCTCTGACCTACTCAAACGATCGCATGACTACAGGCAATATTCATATTTTTTGTGAATTGTATTATGATTGAGTTAACTAAGCAAGTATGTTTACAACGATCGGCTGTAAAGTAACATTGAATAAGAAGTTGATGTACACCTGTACCGAGGTGGACCTCATACTGTATTTCTAATTTCTTTATTCGCACGACGTTACTTTTTTTGTGGCTTTAAATGTGCATGCCTTATAAACAGCGCATTAAAACCCCATTTGACGAATGTTGGGTAATTTCATTCTGCTTTTCACGCCTTTTTGGTGATGAATGACAATGACACCATATTTTCTGCCGGTGTTTGGAGCGGATATACTCGTTGAATAATAAAATATTCATAAATCAGTAAGGATTCCTCCCTCGCCATCTTACGCTCGTGGAAGAGCAGCTACAAGCAATGAATCGCTTCGAGCACAATATTCAAATTTGACTGCAACTTCTGAATTTACTTAGCCAATTCATTGCAGTTTTCATGAGGTTATAGGATATGAATCGAATGTAGCACTATACTGAATCTGTTGAAATGTTGGAATAATACGGTCACTCACATTTCAAAGATGAAGTTGTCCGTCAAGTAAAATGAATGCAATTTGACTACCAACATTTTAATTCATTAAATTAAATCTTTGAAAAATTAAGTCGTGTACATTCCCCTGAAATTTAGGACGATTTCATCCCAAATTCGATAAAAGGAAAAAATAGTTGCCGCAGCGCTGCAGCACAGCAAATACTTCGGTGATATAAAGAGCTCAGAAGTAGGTACGCAATGGTTACGGGATTCGTTTCTTTTAACGAGTTCAAATCTATCATGTTTACACAAATCGACTCTGTATTAGTAACGCATACCCGACACGTTACAGTAACGTGACGGTCGTTGG
Organism: Orchestia grillus; assembly: GCA_014899125.1. NCBI lineage: Eukaryota > Metazoa > Arthropoda > Malacostraca > Amphipoda > Talitridae > Orchestia > Orchestia grillus. The sequence goes on along the minus strand of VOMN01047400.1, from coordinate 5,024 downwards.
TAGATCCACGACAAAATTTATTATAGGTATTGACAAACACAACAAATCTTTGAGAACAATTTGCATGTCCGTCATTTTCAGTGGGCTTCAAATGTCTTCATTCTGAACCGAACTCAATATTTTAATATTCATTTAGAATTTTGTATGACGTAACTAAAAATGAGCGTTTTAGCGTCTGACACTTTCATATTTTTTCAAACAATGGAACAGTCGCAAAACCTGGAGCGAAGGGTTTCAAAGCTCACCGCGGGCAGAATCGACCGTCATTTTCCTCGAAATGGGGACTAAATACGAAGGCGGTTCTGCGAAACTCAAGTCTGAATTCTATTCTTATATTTTCCTGTAAAGCTCAAATGATTTTTCTTGCTGTAGAAGAAAAGATTTTTTTTTAGAGACTTCATACTGAGGAACAGTTTATTATGCGGACTATAATATGTGTTATGGCAATGATATTGCAGTGTTTTGCGTTGCTCTTAGTTAACTTTAACCTAGAAATGCAGGAACCGGTAAACGCGATTCTGTTTCCGATACTAAAATAGGGCATGATATTGATTCATCTCACGAACTTTCCATTCAACTGTGAAATAAGAAGGTAATTTTACGTGGTATTGGGTTGATAAGGGAAAAACGTTTAGGCAATGTCTTTACAGGACGGACAAGACTTTCCAGAAAACAGCTATGTCGAATATTTTTTAATGGTGAACAATATTGACCCTCACGACCTTATTCTATTTTTCACTTTTTTGATAAGGACGGGCTTCAGGTGCACCCACTGTCGTAGCAGTCGATAATTCCAGATGCCTCACAGTTCAAGGCGTAAATGCTTAGCACGTACACACTCGTATTAACTTGATCTCGGGCTGAGTAGAACAGGGATCTGGAGGGCGACCTGGAATTTTGCTTCCTTGGACAAGCTTTTCTAATACTGGTCACGTAGCATATGCGAAAATAGGACCAAATTAAACCCATTTGTTCCGAAATTTCAAATTTCAAAAATGCGTTAGATAGACTCATTATCTTCCAAGGTGGCTGAGAAGAGGATGGGAGAAGTAAGCGCGCCGGCCATGTCTCCTCTGGTGGGTGTATTTCTAGGCCTTGTTGGGGGCTTCTTGGTGCTCCTGATGGCGGCAATTCTGCTCACACGGCGGGCGAGATCCAACGGGTGAGTTTTCGATACCTTTGGAATGAGGCCACTCTCTTTTTTATAAGATAAATTGTCAGTAATATCTTCTAAGATAACTTAACCATGCACTCAATGTTTCTGTGAACGCATGGGCGAAGTATATTTTCGGGATTCTTAAATTATCTGACATCATTCTGGCATTGATCCAGTAAAATTCAAGAAGAACTGCGCTAACAAAATGTCGTTATTTACCATACAGTTTTTAGTGTAGAAATTTATTGGACAACGCCTTGAACTTGTTTATGAACATATGAAAAGTATCTAAAAATTTACAACTTTTTGTAAGAAAGGGGATGGCTCCATGACTACGAAGATGTCTTAAAAAAATAATCGGGCATTTACAATTCACGCAATAGAAGCTTCATGCGTTCGACTCACGAAACATAAACAATACTTGTCATTAAAGCTTTTGGTATAGTAGGAATCGATACATAATAACAACGTGTTTCTTGCAAGATCAATATTTATTACTTATAACAATATTTACCTTACCTTCAATTGACTTTCGAAATTCAACTCATGAACTGCAATATTTGTGAAGCGTACTCATTAATTGATATACAAGAACAAATATGTCCATTGAAACTTTTGCAATCCTGTGAAAAGTTAAGATCAATTGGAACTCAAGCGTAATACACAGTGATTCGTGATCGAGGCGAACCTTGCTACGTATCATCTAAATGTCAAAAAAGACTAAAATCATGCACACAAATCGTATGGATATGCGATTCAATAAGTAGGGTCAGTCAACAAACCAACATTCGGTGCCTGAAAAAGCATCTCTATTCACTATATAGTCGACACAAAACTAAATGTTTAGCCGAAAGAAAGGGGTGTTGTTGTCTAGGAGGATCCCAGTTGATACTTCAGTCATCACGACCTTCCGGGCCATGAACCATGATACTGATACTCGTTTGTTTGTTAAAAAGAAATTGTAGTTGTCATAATGAATAGTTTTCCGGCTATATACATAATGATTCAGAAAATATAACTCGCATCAACTATTTTCATTCGTCCAATTTCTATTTTTTGGTTACTTAGTGGACCTATGAACTTTAATATGTAAATAAATAAATTAGTTGGTATAAAGCCAATTTCTAAAATAATGGAAAAAATACATTGAGCCTTGTACCTTATTGTATCAAATTTCTAAAAGAATCTCAACTTTTTCTAAGGAATTATCCGGTTTCTTTGCATGTCCATGACGAATCTAGATGTGATGAATTAGGTAAAATTTAAGCGCTTTAATTTATAGTTTGCAGAAATTCCTAGTCTTCATACAACGAAAAACATCACTTGACCCGGTAGTTTGCATGGTTACATGATTTGCATCTACTATACATAATTACCCCATTCGGGTCGGGCATCTCCACCCTTTAGCGTCGCAGAGTCTTTTATACGTATGTCACAGTAGAAAAAAAACATTGCTTAAACGCAAGAAATAACTATTTGAGACTCATTCCTTGAATTTTAGCAATAATTATTTGTGTTACATCAGTTTCGAATTGAGTCTCTTCACCAAAAAAAATGTGTTTCCGTTTTCGAATTGTGCAGCAAACGGAAAAGCATCACTACGCCCTGAAATGCAATTATCAGCCTTACTTAGATTTACGGAGAAATCATCAAAATAGCACCTACGTCAAACTGTTACTAGATGAGAATATTCAGTTTTATGAGCATAATACGTTCAATAAGTCTATGAGCAAAAATATGTACCCAGAGGCATAAAGTCCGATCGGTGATCCACAAGCGGCTTGGCGTTAGTTACTCCAGGGGAGTTTCAGGAAGTTATATCCACACATGCAAAAGCAATGAGAACATTTCATCGGAAGTTTCGTTGTTTTGAATCATGGGGAAGTCTCGGAATTATCTGGTGCAGATATATATAGTTGTATGATACTGCTAGTTGCCATTGATCGCCGATTGATCGGCCTCAAAGTTACCATCCTGGCTTCCTGTAAGCGTGACATAGGCACGTGAGCATTGCTTTCTTCGTGTGGAACGAATTCTGAAGGAAAAGGTACGGTGTAGAGGGAAGACACAACAGTCAAAACGTATTAAATTGGCATGACACACGCTAAGAAAGCAGAAAACTAAACACCTTTCAGCTGTATCAATGCCACTGTGCTGCAATCTTACTGTAGGGACGACTCCTACGTTTTATTTTCCTCAGTTAAATCAATATAATCGGTATAAAACTTGCAAAAATTATTAATGTTAGGTAAAGAGCGCAATTTCAACGTTGTACTTCTTCACAAGCTACTGCGAGTCTCTGATCTTGACTACAGGAACTAATCGTACTGGTGCACCCATTACCTAATACGCAGCCTTTTCAATTTCATATTGGTACGTACTTTATCATCACTAGTGAAGTGAAGGACTCTGAAACCAATTTATATTTGCACAAAAATTTCTCATTATCTGACCGCAGGAACGACTCCTGCAGCTGCATCCAGAACAGCGAGGGCAGTATTGATTTAACGATGCCCTCCAAGGAGGACCCCCACCAGTTTAGTCTACGGGAGAGTCACGCCACAGGCGAGTGCACACAGCAGACTCGGCCCGGCAAAAATGTGAACACGCAACCCCAGGTTCCGAGAAACAAAAGCGACAGCATCACGAGCTTGCAACAACATTTTAGGAGTCACCACGTCCAGGATGATGACGATGAGGAAGAAGAGGGGCCAGACCTTGTCAAAACGTCAAATGGTGAGTTTCAGCTTAAATGATGCAACAGTTTCCGAACGGAAATTTTTTCGGGAAATGTCTATTCCACTTTTACACTCTTTCACTTGAAGGACAGAGTTGTAATCGTCACTGCAAAATATTTACCTCATTCCACTTACAGTTTCAGATTAATTGAAAGCTTGTAGCTCAGCAATGATTATTAGTGTTTCAAAAAGTTTTAACGTTTTCGATGGCAGTAGAAAAATGCTGGTTTCTCTGAAAAAATAACGTTTGTTAAACTAGAACATGAGAGTTGAAATGACTCGTACTCCTATAATACCTGGCATAATTAAGAACATTAATCATACTACACATTGAATAATGTACACTTCACTGGCAATATTTCACAGTTATAGCCCGTTTCAATTGAAGAGCTTGTGTCAGATTTAACTAATCCATGAGCAATTTCTTTTCCTCTACTCGGTCATAAAGCGTTTCTAATTCCGTTAACAGAAACGTCTCAGCTTCTCGGCTTCGGCAAATGCCCGGAAATTGTCCCGGCTAAGAGGCCTCCATCCTACATAGAGAGTACGAAGGTAGGTGTTCTAAGTATGTTGCTGGATTGAATGTAATAAAATTGTCAAAATACTCTATTTAGTGTTAAAATAATGAATATCGCGACTCTAACAGGCACTTCAGACAGACTGAGTAACATGCATTTCAGTTTTCAAAATCTACAGTCTGCATTGACTTTGAAATCATTAAGTTCTACGATCTAGAAGTCTAATATAAATATTCCTCGTTTGGATTTAAAAAAAAAGAATCTACAAAATTGATCTTCTGAACAGATAGACAATGCTTAATAATAGCTTCAAACTTAGAAAACGATGCAATTTCAAATTTCCAATTTTTAATAAGTAAGCTATTTAAAATTTAAATTTACGCTCAAATACAGAAATGTAAAAATTTGGTTAGAGAGAGACTAGCATTCCTTTGATCGTATTTTGATTGAATTGTGTTGATTCAATTTCATGCTGAACACCTCTTTCCACTTGACTTTTAAACGCTCATTGCTACCGTTAAAAAAATTATCACACATTTTTGCTTAAGGTTACTTCATTAAAATCTTGAATCGTACACCTATTCACCCGGTTCTCCAATATGGAGTAGAAGA
>VOMN01047397.1:0-12342 GCA_014899125.1 Orchestia grillus | reverse complement strand
TCCTGACACGTCCTGAGTACAGTGTCTTTTTTTACATGACTCTTTTTTTCCCCTTTCATTTATGATAAGATCGCAGGCATTTCTACCAGATGTACTGAACTTTAAGTTATAAGATATAAGTTCATTTCAGATGGTGTGTGAATCTATCAAACTACAGATAATCTTTCGAGATAAAAAACATCAAAACGGGGAATGTTCTGACTAACATAAAAACGTTCTTTTAAGAAGGAATTTAAAGCCAGATTCTGATGGGAAGTTACGCATAATGGTTTCGACTGCGGGTAGATTTAATTACTATGAAGTACAATTTAATTTTCGAGATTGTTAAGCTTAAAACTCCGGTGAATGATGACACTTTGCTTCTGAAGAGCGCAAACCCCGCCCATGTTTCTTATTCGAATCTTTTCGCTCTCCGTAAAAGTAATTTTTTAGCGGCTGAAGAATTTTTGTTTGAAAACTATTATATAGCTCACGAGGAATTTCCGCTTAGTTTTGTACCACAAAATAACTTTTCCTTAACAACTTACCTCAGTATTGATCGTGAGTCAGAGGGAAACAACGTAAAGACAAATAAACCTTGAGTCATTCATTTTTATATGAAGGTGAAATTATCATATTTGAAGAGCAAATTTGTACTTCAAGATATAATTCTCCTCGGTTAATTTCCATTACGATCTCAAGGGAACAACAAACGTCGAAGTGTTCTCTGAACTTGTTTATTTCAATATTATACAAATGTTCGTAGACCTTCTCCTAAAAAATTATTTTATTACCCTCATAACTCATCACTACGTCAAATGATGCGATAGCATCTTAGAAGTTAGGAGGAAAAGATGGTTATCGGAAGTCAGAGCCGACCTGCACTCGCTGTGTAGTTCACATCTACACAAGATGTTCGCTTTGTCTACGATTGTCTTCTCAAATTGAGTTTACACAAATGGCCGACAACATGCCAAGTGAACATTTTAAATTTTTTTATGTAATTTTCAGATGCTATTCTCAATAGAAATGGAATTACTCAATAGAAAAAATCTATATATATGGACTATGGCTCATATTCACGAAGGAAATGACTCTAAGGTGCACAGCAATTTCCGTCTGGTAGGTCATCGAAGCCCCTAGCATTTATCAATAAATTTGGTCATAAGTCTCTGCGCAGAAATGTCAAATGAGTTTCGAGGGAACACCCAAGCGTCTCAATTAAGGGTAAATTAATGACCGTACTTAATCGACTGCAACCTGGATCTCAGACCCCAAAATTCAAGTGGGTCAACGTCGCTCGAAACAAACCCTCCCCAAAAAATTTCCAGGCAACATGATGAATCGAGCACTCGGCAGTTATTAATAACATGTTTCTTTGCTTCCGACCCTGGCAGTGTTTCAAAGCGCTGGTCTCGAAATATTACGGTTGTGGTTTTCTGGCCCACGGGAGTGGAGTTGGAATCGCCTGCGTGACAAATGACTTGAGAGTGCTTTGCCAATGAAAGCATTTTTCCTGCTGACAGATATTGTGCTCAGCAAAAATGATGAGGTTGGGTGCTGTTCGATGAATTGCGCAAGTGATTCAAATTTCTTTAAATTCACGTATAATTAAGTGTTATTTGTGCTATTTTTTCCTACTTATTCGGAGTTGACGGTAAGTTTGTGATTCTTAATTTATTCGTATTTGGGTAGGTTGAACAAAGGTAATTTTGTGCAGTGATTCAACCAAAGAACGTTTTTTTGAGTAAAGTAGGAGGAAAATTATCGTGTGTGACTGACAAGGAGCTCATAGCTTGAGCTATAACTTCCTTTTAGATCTGTGGAATGATGAAAGGCATGGTTAAAATCCCTCAATTTCCAAGCATTGACCTTTGAAACACGGGCTGCGGCTGAGTTTTTTCGTTAATAAGAAAAAACTCAGTTGAGAGGTTTTCGATCGACTATCCCATCGCTGATCACGACAGGAATGGAAAACAATACATTTAATTGTTTTTTTATCTGCAGCAGCATCTTAGATTTGCCTGTGCTGCTGTGTAGCGGTGCAGCAACACAGGCTGAAGAGTAATACTGGAGCCTTACGAAATCTAATCCGGAGGGACATAGGACTAACCTCGCCGGTGCCAGCATAGAGTCGTAGGGCACGGCTGAGCATTATAAGGAACCTTGAATTTTCTGTGATAGAAAATTTTTCTTGGAGATAAGTTGTTCATCTAGGGTGAAAGTGAGGGCTAAACTGCGAATGACAGTTTCCTTTTCTTGGTAGTGATGCATATTTTTGCTCTTTACGGTTGTGAACAATGACATGCAAGTAATTCAGAAAGCATTAGGATTAGGCCCAAAAATTAGGCATGAAAGTTTGTACATCAGTGAAAGATTACAATGTACACGAATATTTTATGTAGAACGCGTGCATAAACAATGATGCAAATATTTATGTGAAAGCCGTTACACATTTTCTTCAGAGAAAATTTTGCATTTCCCCTGACAGTCACGGAGAACGAATAGCGCTATAATTCAGAATAAGAGCAATGCAGCGAAAATAACAACAATATGTTTACAGAACAGCAAGTATTTATCTAAAATTACAATTTCCATAGTAAATATACTCCACAATTTTGAGTCCATTTAAAGATTTCCTGAATAAATATCCTCTACATCAATTGAGGAGAGGGGCGGAAGAATAAGTGCTGGTTTCCAGTTAGCATCATGAAGCTCACTGTAGTTTTACTGCATCAACACGCAAACATATTTTTCATCTATGAACATTACGCTCGAAAATATTTGAAATCCGTAATGGGAGCCATGTATATCTAGAAGAACGTAATTTTAATCATTAATCATTCGAATTACTGTCTTTTAAACGGCAAATTGTAGTGGTTCAACTTCTGTCACTAATTTTTTTTTAATAATTTTCTAGGTTTATTGTGTTTTTCAAAAGTTCCCGTTTTCTGTGTCATCCTTCACCATTGCCCAAAATGGTTGGACTCACTTTACTTTAGCTCGTCGATTTAAGGGAAGTCTCACACTCAGGATAGAAAAACCAGAGCAATAGCGAGCATTTATTTTTTGTTCCTCCAATTTCATGGGAAGCCAAGAAACGAGCGCAAAGTTGGGCTATCCTGGCGATTGCGTGCGGCAAAATGTATGTGATAAAAGACGTCAGATTTGTGACTCACTGTAGGATCCGCTGCTCAATTTAGGAGCTATGGGTTGAGAATAAATTTTTCCAGTAATTAATTTTCTGTGATATGATACAGAGGTACTGTTGTTACAAGGCATTTTTAACGTTTCTAAGTAGCCGCTCAAGAAAATGTATCCTTCATGAATGCTGCCGGAAAGAGTCTCGAAGTTTCCATGGTACATTCATTCGCACAACAGGGGCTTAATGGGCTAATTTAAGCCTTGGAATCCTTTCAGAATCATGATATAGAGTAAATTTAACATTTGAAATCCTTTGAACATCAATGTTTAGGGTAAATTTAATTCTTATAGCCCTTTGGACATCACGACGTTGGGTAAATTTGATCTTTGAATGTCTTTTAGCATCACGATGTATAGCAAATTAAACCTTTGAAAGCCTTTAAGCATCACGATATAAAATAATTTTAATCTCTGATATCCTTTCCACATGACGATGTTGGGTAAATTTGCTCTCTGAATGTCTTTCAACATCATGGTGTCTGGTAAGTTCAATCAATCCTTGAAATCCTTCACCATCACAATGTAGGGTGAATTCAGTCTTTGAAAGCCTTTCAACATGATGATATTACCCTATCCTTCTCTGCTGGAACACAATTGAACACCGAAAGCAAGAGAAATGTATTTCCCCGAAATCTCGTTCTCTCGTAAGAACCTAACTCAGGAGTTTCGCTTTGGTGGATTAGGCGCGAAGAAAGCGCCAATATGCCGACAAATTTCCTTCTTTTCCAAACAACCCGAACCATTTTCGCTTTCTAATGCCGAGCCATTGAGTCGAACACCTTGCATTTCCTTTCAAAGCTTGAGCTTTCTCGCACCAAATAACGGTGAATCATCGATATCCAAACCCTAGCATATGATTTTATCTAGTAGCAAATAGATGAACTTTTCTCACCAAACGTGAATGTTTTCTAAGTAGATTTGGCTAGCTGGAACACGAAATGTTTTGATACGTGTGCCGGTTGTTGTACTTCAAAGCAATGCGTTCAAGCTTTCATATGAAGAGAAGTAGGAGTCTGAGAGCCAGTAGCAAATAAACTGAAACCATTGATTCACTTCTCTTTCCTTCAGGTTTTGCTCTGACGCTGGAAAACTTGTCATTGTTGAAGTACAGGATCAGACCGTCCACCTTGATCTCTTTTTTGTGCAAAGTTATCGGTCAGTCATCAGTAACCAGTTGTGGTTTTAATTTGAAATCGGTAAGTACACTATCAGTCGAAGCTTGAACTCATGAGTTTGCAGTTGAAAATCATAATACATTTCAGGAAGATTGCTGGTCATATTTTGTGATCCAAGTTTACGTCAAACGCTCTAGCTCAAACATTTGTTAGCTCCATATATGTATAGTGTTTTTTCAGCATACTAGATTTACGGCATATAAAGTCCATCTTAACCAATTAATTTGCATGTTTCCACTTGCAATTACTTACCCATCAATTGTCATCATATTTCACCTGGTAGCGTCAGGTGAACCAGCTACTTTTAAATTTTATTTAAATTCACTAGCTAAATCCGCTGCCTGTTACCAGATTTCATTTGAGATCACCGGCACAATGAAATACTATCGTCATGTTTTATTCGAGACCAGCAGATGAATCTCCTGCTACCTAATTTTAATTAATGTCACCAGCTTTCTGTTGCGGAAAAGACAGTTTAGCAGTAAATTCAGCACCATTAACATACCTTACTAAATAACAATCGTANTAATTAATGTCACCAGCTTTCTGTTGCGGAAATGACAGTTTAGCAGGAAATTCAACACCATTAACATACCTTACTAAACGGCGATTGTAATTAAACTTATTGTTTCTCATAAAAACAAAACACTGCAGTTTAAATTTGAGCTCTGTAACGAATTAGGAAGCAGAACAGCTTTTATTTTAAAATAACGATTGATTTCATTATGACGCGGTGCATGGCGCGGTATTCTGCCTCCTGCGCGGAGTATCCATTTTCCATTGGAAAAGTCGTCCACAGAAAGGGGATCCCGAACCACATTGTTTTTGACCGTCAACAAATTTTAGCCCTTAAAGTTTTTATACTTATGGATGAGCCGCTTTTGCCGCAAAATAGGGCAGCAGAGCTTTAACATTCTCGCTCCGATCTATAAGTCATTCATTTCTTTGAAAACTTGCGTCATCCAAGCACAAAATTACAATGAAGAAATCACGGCTGTGCTAACTTGGACAGTTAAAAATAATCTTTTTAATTGAGCTCTGTATCAATCACACATGATGCAGTTCCCGGAAATATGATAGTTATTTTGTCAGAATTACCTAAGGATTGTTTCTCTTTAATAATTAAAAAATGGTACAGAAAAAGTTTGAAATTCTATGAGAATTGTTTTAGTCTGTTTCTGTTTAACAATTATAAAATATTTGATGTAATAAAAGGTCAGAATTATTCAATAATTGTTTTAGTTTAACATTAAAAAAATGGTACAGAAAAAAGGCAAAACCTCGTCATAAAAGATTCTATTTTTGAAGAGCAAAACAAGTTGGATATGTACGGTTGTCAGATTTTTTGTACGTATGATTTTTATTTGCATAAAACCATACGAAGTTGGGCCATCGAACCCACAACGAGTGTGCCAACGGGCGCGTTCTTCGAGACTCGAACCTAGGAGCTCATGCGCTTCTCTGAGACTCGAACCTACGAGCTCATGCGCTCCTCCGAGACTCGAACTTATGTACGAGACGCGAACCTAGGAACTTACATTCTCCGAGACTCGAACCTGCTGCAGTTTACAGGCCTCTCAGTGAGGCCCGAGCTTTTTCTCTTGCCAAGGAAATCACAGAAAATAGAAGCTGTTCTCGTGCCCGCTAGTAAACATACACGGAATATAGAAGGTTTAAGTAACACAAAAATGTCGTGTTGACTTTGTTTTAGAATCCTTGAAAATCAATTTCATAGTTCTCTGTGAAATAGTTCCGAAATTTGGTTTGAAAATTTTCAACTGTATGCACAGTTTTCAACAAATAGGATCACGACTTGCTCGGAGATTTCCCCGTTGCATAGGAAAGAATTAAGAAGTATTCACACCATATTTTAAGTTTTAAGTTTCAAAAAATAATATGTGGAAGAATAATACCACTAATGCCGTTATAATTAACTTAACGAAGTAAGTTGGAGTTCCCCTCTCAGTTACAAGAAATAGTCTCGAAAAGTTTAGCTCACTTTTATTTTTCGTTGAGCTTCCTGTTTGCACTGATTTACATGTTTCATTCTAGGCTTCCTGTTTACGCTGCTCTACAAGTTTCATAGTAGGATTCCTGTTAAAGCTGTTGTAAGAAATTATTTGTGTCCTTTCATCAGAAATTATGAAAACTATCCAGGTTTGGCTAAGAACGAAATCCAGTTTCTAGGAGAGCTCAACTAAATTTCACGCCGCTTGAATGAGCCGAGCTTCCATGCAAAATGTAATCTTCTTTTGCAAATTCTTATCTATATTCGAGAGGTGCGGAAGGTTCCTGAGGCGCAAGATAAAATTTATGAGCTGAAGAAGCGCACAGCAGTCCAATGTATAACAGTGCATTTGTATCAAACACATTTGTATATAACGCACTGCATTTGTATGCAATGCACTGCATTTATGTGTAACTCATTTCATTTATATACAACACATTCGTGTATAACACACTGCTTTTTGAGAGTCCCACGTGTAACATTATTAGTGCATTCGAGTCACCGTCTCCCACGTGACCGGTAATGACGCCTACCCCACACAACTCCCGAGCCAAAACATGCAATGGAAAATATTTTCTCACTCGAGACGCAGGGGTAACTTTTTCATCGTTTGCACAATTTCATCCCGTGGTATTTCTGCCTGGATTGATCGGAAATAAATTAGGGAAATTAGTCCTCACTCCTGTATTATCGAAGGCCGCTTCCTCCTCTCAGAGGGCGCTCATAAATTGCAAAGACGAATAAAACTCTCCGGAGTTCGGCATTCGAAAAATTTCGTATGAAATTCCCTTCCGCATATTTCAGGTTTGCAGGTCAATATTCACGTGGTGATCGAAAACCAATCTTGGCAATCTCGGTCTCAGCGTGTGAGTGATCTTCGATTTCCCGGCCAGATTTTCTAAATCAAAGGACCTGTCCTGAAAGAAGTCTAAAACTTAGCGACGTCGATTTAACACGAATAAAATTTGAAAGACGCTTTCCCTTCAGCTTAATTTTCTAGTTCATCTCATAGAGCTAACAAAAGAATGCTATGGCATTAGGAAGAGCGTTATTGTATTTTCATTTGAACTTTTCACGAGTCATTATAGAGGCAAAGGCGAATAAGAAATTTTTCTGCGCTGAGTTTTCAAATGTATTAGAGAAGTTTTATATTCAATTTTATAAAAAACTACTCCATTGAAAACTTTCATTCGAAAGATTTGAAACTGTAATAAGTGCCTCCCATTCTGATATGAATATAGCCGAACTTGAGTTGCATATTTACTTTTGCAAACAAAGCAGAAATGGTTCAGGTACCTTAGGACTAGCCATTGGACCAGAAGTTCTGCTGTAAGTTTGAGGGCTGGAACCTCCTTTACTATTACACCAATATAATACTTTTCCCGTTAAGTTATCGTTCTGGGTTATCGCTGATCAGGTCAAAGTGAAATCTAGACCACTGTATTTTCCTTAAGGAACATTACCACTACCTGGAAAAACACGGCTGTGGCTTCAAGATTCCCATGTTTCCTTCTAAAATTACCCCTAGAGCTCTTCCATTCAGTGATTGTTTCTACTACCTACAAGATGGGAACAGGAAGCGACATTCCAGTTTGAAATGGTTATCGATTGTCCGTAAGGTCCGCTTTTGTCTGGAAACGAGGCTTCTCATCCGAATGACCAGGAAATCATCGAGCTGGTCAACAAATGGAACTCAGGAAAACATGTTCGAGATTTCAGCCAAGTGTTGTAAGGCAACTCACGGACTCTCAGAAGGTACGTGAATTATTTACCCTGCATATTTGACGAGGAGCACTTTCAACGGGTTGAATTTAAGCGAATTGATGTAAATACGTTTTGGTTCTTTCTGAACGTTTACTATATTTGAACGTCAAATTACTCAAATTTGCGGGACGGTTGCCAAGCTTGAATACGTATGTGCTATGTCTTGGAGTAGTAAAAGTAACTTTATTTTATAAACTAGAGCTCATGACTTATGTGCATAGTAATAAAACCTTTTTAATTATTCAGCTAGGGATATAAATAATTTTTAGCTACGAACACAATTTCTTTGTTGCACAGTTTCTTGTTCCTTTGAATGAATTGTTTAAGAATTGTTTTAACTCGGTTTTTCTATTCACTTTGGAAGTAATTGAAAGGATGCTTACATTTCTTCCGCGGTCGAGTGCAAACAATTACAATATTGTAACCGTAATAGTGTATTCAAAGTTGTACGAATTCATAGTTTACATTTTCTGTTCATCGTCGCCGCTCCTGTATCCTAAAAATTTCAAAAGCTCAAACGATTAGTATTCTTCCGTCTAAAATTTTTTTATAAAGAAAAGAAGCAACTCCAGCGTCAAATCGTTGCCAGCAAAAATCATCAAAGGGATACAAAATCAAGATTGTTAGCACAACACAGAAACACTTTTGAAAAGGTCACAGCTCATTACTCGTATTTTGTTTCTGAGGCACAATGAGTGAACCCTTGACAAAAATGCTTTTAAGTAAAAGCGAAAGGTCGAGTTTTGCGAACCAAGTACGAGGGAACAACGGTTCTGGGCAGTTTAAATACCAGAATTAAAATCGTTGTGATTTTAGTCGGAAGTGAACAAGATCATGGTGCTTATTTAAGTCTGGTTGTTTTGTATCACCGTGGTGCGAAAGTGATGAGATGCGACGTGAGCGCAGAAGTTTGGCGAGAACGCTTTGTAATTTGATTTTGTTTCTGGCAATTAAGCGTCATTCCGTGACTCCTCTGATGCAAAACAAAATAAAATGCCTATTATTCTTATGGAAATTTACTTTTGTACTTTTTGATTACTGTTATTTTATTGAAGAATGACAAATTTAAAACTTATTGACCGGAGACCAGGAGTAAAGTTCTATTAGAAAATTATTTACTTATGTTGAGTTGCCTAGAAACGGGGAATTATGATTTTCTAAATCATAACGGGGAATGATTAATCCAGGACCACAAGAAGAGCGTATTTTTTTCACGGCACGAATTTGGCCAACGTTGTCAAATTAAGTGACTTGTTCATCCAGCAAATGGTACACGTAACGCAAAACATGTGTGATGAACACCTGAACAGTCATGTCCTTGATGATCATGACGAGATTGAGGATGAAAATTAAATTATTAACTTGAAATGATCACTTTCATCACAAGCAAATGGAGATGCACTACCTGATATGTGGTGAACGTTGTATATTTTTGAGAAAGAAAAGAAAATATCACTCGAATATTTCAGCATATGCACATGTGTCTATGGCAATACGCGTACTTGTTTGTGCATGCAATAGCCTTTTAACAAACATAAGAGGGCTCGACGATTGAGTTCAATGGATGAAATATTCTTATGATGTAATATAAGAATGAATTTTTCGCCATTATTGTCACAAATCATACATTACAAAGACCACGATACCATGTTTCAACGAAATGTTTCGAAATACATTCAAATGGTTGAACAATCCAATAAGATGAATAAAACGAAATTCGGGAGCTTACATAGATCATACTACAGCGTGCGAAAGCTGTACGCAAGTGAAACACTCGGCTTAATTAGATGTTTGATTAAGTGGTTAATAAAAAAGAATATCATTTAGAGGTTTCAAAACAGGAGTGCCAATGTTTCCGCGTTGAAAAGCTTCACCCTGTCTCAATATTTTCTTACACTCGCTGTGCATTCGTTGCATGAATAATATGAAGTCTTTGATTAAATCAAGTTTTACGGAAAAGTTACTCGTTGCTGTGAATAATTTGCCCGTATTTCGTGCAGAGACCTTCAAACAGAACGCAATTTAAGGAAAGTTCTGTTCGCGGCAATGACATTTTGCTATAACTTCTAGAATTACTCATTACAACTTTGCCGAGGAAGAGAATTTTCTTGTGGATGCGTCAATTTTTTCGCTGGAATGAAGCGCGTGAATATCCACGCGAGAAAGACTAATTTTAGGCAGGACGCCGCTCCCTCGTTTGGGAGCGATACGCGCATGTGGGGCGAGTTTGGGAGCGGTATGGTTCCCTTACTTCATTCGTCAATTGAGGATATTCATACAATTCGATTCATTGATGAAACTGGCATCGCTGTATTGTGAGGAAATAGTTTGAATTGGCTTTTGTGTTACAGTGTGTATGTGTACGTGTGGGTGATTGTAGTGTTAAGTTTTGAGACGGCTAACGTGTTACCGGTTTTCTTGAAATAGTTATCGCACCAAAATGATCTGTTTGAGCTTGTAGAGAAAGACTTTTGTGACACTGCAGTTCTGATACACCACTCACTCACAACTCCAGTTTCCGATGTGAATTTTGCAGAAATTTCATTGCTAACGTGACAAAAATTGCAGCTTTTTTAATTGGTGAAGAATTTCCCCTTTAGAAGTTGTTTCTTCTGTCAATAGAATTTTCACTTCATTTTCTCTTCTATTCCATGGGTTCATATTTCAAAGCATACTACAACGAAAAAAGATTACTTATTCGCTGCTGATTAACATGTTGCGTTAGAGTTGTGGTTCTGAAGATTCTATTAGACCAACTATTAGACTAAGTTAGCTCTACACGGTGCGCTGCCAGAGAATGCCAAAGTTCAGAAAGATGAAAGCCTAAAGAGCAAGGAAATGCAAGTACTAAGTACATTCAACTTCGAATGCTTTGCACGCACGTCTGACTGCTTTGCAATGCACCTCTTTTAAAAACCAGGAGAATTGATCTCAATTCTATCGTCGCTTAACACAAGCTGGAGCTCGTACTCTGAATGTTATGAACTTCTGGTTTTATTTTTCACAGATACATGCAGTGTGCTTCAAATATCACACATTCATTACTAAGGTGAGCAATGTCAGTCAACACACCCCTGGTTTTTGTTTTCTTTTGTGTCAAGTGAGTTTCGTTTCTAGAGAAACTATACCAAGGTTTTGTTATCTGAAGAGTGGACCCGAATGTCTGGTTCTGTTCCGTTACTCGTGCTTCGTGTGAAGAGCTTGAAAAACGCTCCTCATCGTTGCCTCCTTATGTACTCTATCGTCTAATTCATGAAAAAGTCCTATTTTAAAATGACTTTCTCAGGATTTCAGGACTGTGACTCTAAAGAGGACAATGGCACTGTTGTTTCACTCAGTCACCTTAACTCTCTGTAGGCTGTCATAACGAAGATTTTTGACCTATTCTTACATTGAAGTAACCTGAGAGCAATAGACAGCCTAGCCGGACAAATTCCGCTAATTGGCCACGCCTCCGCTAGTTCCAACGCCCCCGCCCGTGAGTAACGAAACTTCCGTCCTGGTGCTACCATTTTTGCTAAAAAACGAACTGATCTTTTATCACTTGAGTTCGAGTAAGGTATCAATAGGATTTTGAAGAGCCTGCTAGGATCGTTTTTACGTAGAATTTCCATCACAGGAATTGCTTCTAAATTGAAAATCAACTCAAGTACCGTCAGGTAAAGTGTCGGAACTCTTTCGTATAATGTGAATCTTTCCAAAGAATTTTTCACCCAGTTCGTGAACTTAGGAACATGATAAAATTTTAGACGTATTTCAACGAAAATTGAACGTTATGAAATGGTGTTGCTTCTTATTTTTATGTATCAAAAGCCATCACATTATTGTGAAAAACTAATTTTACTATCACGTTCTTTGATCCAATAGAACAGAATTATTGAGAAATTTGGCTAACGAATTGTAAAAATCAGTTATAAATACCATCGGGGCAAAGTAAATAGACTTTGCCTCTAGCCTTCATCCCTCGTTTTTCCGAGACCCAACTGGACTCCCCATCTGCGTTGGGGATGTGCTGGGGATGTGCCCCAACTGGGCTCCCCATCTGCGCTGGGGATGTGCTAGGGATGTGTCCCAACTGAGCTCTCCATCTGTCTGGGGATGTGCCCCAACTGGGCTCCCTATCTGCGCTGGAGATGTGCTGGGAATGTGCTGGGGATGTGCTGGGGATGGGCAGGAGATGTGTTTTGGCTACGCCCGAACAACAGGAGGTGG
>VOMN01047393.1:0-12047 GCA_014899125.1 Orchestia grillus | reverse complement strand
GATTCAGTGTTCCATGTTTTGGGTTTTGTTCTGTTCAACATTTTCATTAGTGATACTGCATCCTTTTTTGATGTCAACGCTAAGCTATTTGTAGATACCGTGCTCTTCTACATTGCTAAGGACGCGTTCGTTGAAGCCCGTTACACTATATTTGAGTTCACTGTTGTCTTTTCGGGATGACTTTCGATGAACAAGCTCATCACCCACAAACAAAACAAATTTGATGCTAATTTTTGCCAGCCTCGTATCGCTGCTTGGTGTACTCTTCAGTGGTATTGCCTTTGAGTGGTCAATGATATCATGTACCTAGACTTTATCATGAATAACACTTTATCCAGTATTATCTTTATCAAGTTCGGCAAGTAAAAAAATTCTACTCGCGGCGGCTTAAACAAAGCTCAAAGCATTGTACATGCGTTTTCATCTGTTTTTCCCTTGCCGCCCTGCGGACCCTGTTCTATTCCTTGTCCACAACTAATATCGTCAGTTTTTGCCTATGGTGTTACAGCGCATGAAGAATTCATGAATGTAACTGGCTTGAATTTGATCTTGCGCTCCCTGTTGAGGACATAAAATGGCGAGTAAGAATGAACTGGACAAGAAGGCAAAGATCTTGAAGCTTGACAATATTTATAAATTTACGCTATTAAAGTTTTTCCATAGGGCCTTGCACAGAAACGAGAGCTTTTTTTGAACTATGATGGCTCTGGCAGAGCCCGGCCACGCCCACGATTCTCGACTAAATCGTTTCAACCTATCAGCAATAAGGCTCGAAGTTGAAAAATTTGGCCCTGTATTCTAGGGTTTCAAAAATATTTTGGCAAGCTCCCAGACTATTTTAAGCTACGTTGTATTGATTGTGTCACCAAAAGAAATATGAAGGACATATCCTTAATATTGAATTTTTATCTCCTAATAAACTTTATTGTATTTATTGCCAGTGTGTTTTCCACCGCCTTAGAATAATTTTGTAAGATTAGGGCTTATACTGGTCACACATAGGTGTTGATCGTAGAGTAATTTATGTATTTTACCGGTGCTACTGAATTCAATGTAAAGATATAGAATTCGAAGTATCATTCCTTGCGTGAAATAAAGATGTTATGGCGTATATGAAGGTAGGAGACAATAAAATTACGTCTTGTTCGTCAACACAACATAAGTTAGAGAAATCGAAAATTTCAGGCTGCCCTTGGGTTTCCAGGATCGTGTCAGGGTGAACACTGAACACGAACTTGCACATCGTTCGTTACAACGCTACCGATGCACAAGTCAATCGCCAAAGTACAACACACGACTTATGTAATTTTTTTTAATATTCGTTTCATCATCGAATTAGCGCCATATGCGAAGTATATGTATATCCGCAGTCTAAATGTGGAAAATGCCCAAGACCTTACACCCATTCGAAGCTACTTGCTAAGTCGTTGGAACACTTAGTAATATTGAGAGTATTTTGAAACTGACAGGAATTTTTTATGACGTATGGTCTCAGAGCCAAGTACGTGTTTTTAAGTGGTCACCTTAGTATAATTAACCTATCGACACGTCTTAGCCCTTGTGAAAAATGTGCAAAAAATGCATAAGTGTAGGATTATTTCTTCTTGTAGACATTGACATTTTCTTCCAGCTTCTTTTTAACATTGAAGTCAGTTCTGTTCTGTTGCAACAGAGCACATACTTCGAATGAAAGTGACCAAATCACTGGAGTCTTGCATCGGGTCTTTCTTTGAGGGGATTGGGAAGTGTTCGAATCTACTTAAGAAAATGAAAATGTATAAGCACAAAAAAACTATTTATTTCTATTTATTTGCACGAAAATGCAGAGAGGGTACTTTTCAATCACTTCTCAAGTCTTAAAAAACTAGGTTATAAAGATTTACAAAATACTTCGCTGCTAAGATTTAGTTGAACAGTTTAGTAAACAATCATGCTCAGACTATGTATATCATGATTCAAAATTTGATTGACGGCAAAGCGCGCTGCTCTGTGACAATGGAAGGAAAACGTATTGGACGAGACGTATCTGTTTTACTGATTTATATTTTTGTGCTAGAATGTGAAGAGCGGAAAGAACAAAGTATTCATGATTCTTCTGACAAATCGCGTATTTTAAATTTTCTCATATTCTTCGTTTTTTCTTCATTATGAGACATTTTTCGAAAAAGCCCGATAATTATGGTACAATAAATCACGATAATTTTTTTGAGCCATCGTTCATAGTAACTCACGATTTCCTTAGTTTGAGCATTTTGCTAATTACCAATTAGCCAATTCCTTTTGTAAGCATAAATCAAATTTGAAGTCTCAACTCGCAGCGGTACTTTCTTACAAAAAAGAATAGCAATGCCAGATGAATTTATAACAGCACGAACTCTCCATCTACATTCCTTCAAGTTTAGCTATGCTTATGAGAATGAACCACAGTAATCGTACTTCATATCCGGTATTGGGAGCCAATTTTGCTAAGCAGACATCACTTCCGGAGGCAGATGATGCTCTTTAAGCTGTGGCTTACAAACATGCACTCGCTGGTAAAATTATCTCAGTGTAAAGTACGAAGATATAACGGCGATGGATTAATTGAAAGGTTTTAGGGCTGATGGGACTTCGGATAAATTTTAAGGATTGAGGATCATATTCATAATCTCCTTGTCGGGGCAGTTCTCCTCGATCCAAGTATCAAATTTGTCCTTTTGCTCTTGGGTGAGCACTTGTTTCCATCCACCCGACGTGCCTGCACAGCAAGAGAACACGAGTACAAGCAGCCAAAAATCATTCGTCTTTCAGTCATCACTGAAAAGAGCGTCAGAATAATAGCTACAGGCTTGCGACTTGTCTCTCTAGCTTCACTAGAAGCTTTCAGCCCTGAGATTACGATTTTCAATAGTTTTTACCGTTTATTACCAATTTGATTTCGTGTATTGTTGACACATTAGCAAGCGAATAATTGTGCCAACTCACCTTGCCTGAAGAAGCCACCTTTCTCTCCCACGACGTCCATGTTCATGGAGCTCGAAGTATCCTCCGGGTTCACGACGTGTTGGTCCCGTTTTTTCATGGCCTCAAAACTGGTGTGCTCTACGATCTGCAGTTGCATGATTCATAATGATGACTTTTGTTATTAATTCAATGCAAAATTATGAAAGAAAAAATCATCGACTTTAGAAAGTTCCATAAGTACAACCTAACAATTTAACACCTCAAAAAAATGAACTTCAAGCTTATTCACCGCACAAGAGCTTACTACTATGAATTTCTAAGTGACCAATTTCGCGATGAACAGTCTAAGCTTAAAAAAATAAATTCAAAAGCTTATCATGACTAGTTTCGAGCAGGAGTTTCATTGTTATAACAGGACTTTTGTTTTCTATTGCTCTGAGCACATGGGGCCTCTGTTAATTACATGCATGATCACCATGGACCACTGTTTCCGACTACTTAGAACGTCATCAGAGGAACGGGTCAAGTGTTGTAGTTATTACAACCGGTCACCATAAAATCTTTCCACGCATATGGAAATGAATTAAAATACACTGATCATGGAAACTGACTTGGAAAAACTTCACAAAGAGATAATTTGTGTTCTCCCGAAAAACTAAAGCTATTGCTCCACAGAGCAATCAAAACACGTTAAGTATTTTAAATCTGAAGGCTTACACTCACGTGTTTGAAAAATGTTCCGAGTAGCTTTGAAGTTTGCTGCAGCTACGCAAAAAGCAGGTTGCCTTCAACAGCTCACCGATTATATAGGTTCTCCACTTCGAAAAAGGTATTTGAATGATACACAACTACCCGCAGACAACGGCTTCTTCGTATTTAAATGATACATAGCAGTGTTGGCCACTCATAAATTGTCGACTAATTAGATAAATCTTCAGAATGTTTATGCAGCAAACGAAATAAGCATTCCCTTGAACAAAAGAAGAGGTTTTTGTTCTTTTCGTGGATTCTTATTTCAATCATCGCAATTTTAATTCCGCTATAGAAAAGAGTAAACTTCAATATTACTCTGAAAATAAAATACGGGTGGCATTGCTCAGACGTGTAATAAGGTTAGGTGATTTGCTAAAATACCTAAACTATTTCACTTGTGATATAAGTGGAACTATTTTCTTATGCGGTACTACATTTGCCTGTTGTAAATTGTTGTGACTGCGTCGTAGTTGCATTTTTTAAGTCAAGCTGCAAGTAGTGATCCAAGCGTGGTAAAGTTTTTATTATGTTCAAACAATGAATTGTATTAACTTTGAGTTCCACTAATATTCAACTTCAGATATGTGACAAACAGCTATCAAAATATTATCAGCTTACATTAGTTGACGATCAAAAGTTTTCTTGTTTCAATCATGAAAATATCGCATGGTAAATTAAGAAAATGTATCACGAATACTCACGCATGTGCCTCAACTGTAAAAATATCATACTGGAAATTAAGAGAATGTATCAGCAATACTCATAACTGTGCCTCAACTGTAAAAATATCGTACTGGAAATTAAGAGAATGTATCACGAATACTCGCGCATGTGCCTCAACTGTAAAAGTATCGTACTGAAGCTTAAGGGAATGCGTTAGTAATACTGATGTGCCTCCCCTTTAAAGTATCGTTGGGTACCTGAAAAAATGCGTCTGTAATACTTATGCGCGAAAAAAATTGGTGCAATGTAAGCCAAGAACCTGACCGTCGCGTATGAAATATACATAGTTTTCCGATTTGCGGAGGTACTTGCGAATGGTTAAAAACTACACATTAAATTTAGTACTGAATTCTAGGTACTTTTACATGAACACACAGTTAAATACCACACTTAAATGATAATCATTTAGAAAAGGAG
The DNA here is from genome assembly GCA_014899125.1 of Orchestia grillus. Classification (NCBI taxonomy): domain Eukaryota; kingdom Metazoa; phylum Arthropoda; class Malacostraca; order Amphipoda; family Talitridae; genus Orchestia; species Orchestia grillus. The sequence goes on along the minus strand of VOMN01047393.1, from coordinate 7,211 downwards.
CATCACCCAGAGAAAAAGGGTGGTATGATAAATGTGAACAACAATCTTTAAACGTTAAAGACGCAGTTGGTATATACGCCATCTAGCTGCACCCAGATACTTTTTGCAAAAGTTTTCATTGCTAGTAAAGCGGAAAGTCCGTTAATTTCCAAGTTTAAGTAGTGAACTCTGACGAATATATCTTATAGTTAAAAATTTTCAATAGAATGAGTGTAGGTATATCTTGATTGTGAAACGATGCGGAGCTGACCCAAGTCCAATTTAAACATTACTCACCCTCTGAATTGAGACAGCGTCGAAACTGGTAGCTGCATGTTCCCCACGAACGGTGAACCCGTACTTGAATCACCACGCAATGAAATCTATTTTCAAGTCTGGTACAGAGTTTCAAATAAGAAACCTCATTCTATAATACTTTATATTTTATGCTAGCGTGTGTAACGTTTTACAAAACATGTGACAGATTCCTTCTTATCTCCCTGTTCAAGTATTACCTTTTCCATCTGAGCTTCTGCGATCTCAAGTCCAAGGAACTCGCTGAGCTTCTGGAGCTCGGCCTTGGGATGTTTCTTCATGTGCTCGTAGAACATGACGTGAAGGTTGGGGTGGTCGCGGCGCTCCCACGCTTGCCGCACGTGGGGCCAGTAGGGGCAGTACACAACTGTGGTGATGTAAGTTAATCCTGATCTGTGTTTGGTGAAAGTTCACACGAAGAAATAATGTGGATAAACATGAAAAATAGAGAGTATGGTGGGAACGATTTGTGGATGGAAGTCCAGGTAGTAGTTTTGGAACTACCTTAAAAATTAAAAATATCTAAAGACACTTAAATCAATAGTCATTAGAAGTGAAGAAAACGATACATTCATAACACAAAAAAAAATTATTTTACTAAGTTGTGCCAGTGAAGTAATTTATAACTGGATAGCAGCCCAGTATGACCAAAAAAAGAAACAGATGACGAACTTCAATGCTTGAAAAGTAATACTTTAGCTGTTTTTTCTTCCCTGTTATGTTTGAGTTATATTTTAATTGCTTATTCATCATAATCGGAAATCGACTTATCATGCAATGCTTCGTTTGATATGGAATAAAGACATGAAACACTATCAGAAGAATACAAGTGTAATGTTATACAACACCGTGATAAACCAATATCTACAAAATTAGCGTTTGAAATTTCGACATTTCCCAGAAAATCTTCACCAATGTACGTCATATGTTCACCATATAAGGAGTTTTGCTCATATACCGCATAAGGTCGAATATGTGAACAATTTACGAAGAATTCGCTGGAGCCATTAGTGACGTCTGACTTGACAGAGTGGTGACGAGTTTACCAAACCTGCTCCCTCCAAGAAGGCGTCTACGAATTGATCGAAAGTGCCCTCAAAATGAGTCGCTTTGAAGATCTCGCAGTGATGGTAGAAGGAGATGCATACGTCACGAGGGTCACGTATAACGTACACAACCTGACCGTGACATGCAAAGTTTACCTCCGTGTATCAAAATTCCCTGTTTACTTAATAATAGGAAATTATTCCATCGATTGTTCGAGTTGATGGCTTGAAGAACACACAGCAGACTCGACAACAAATATAAGTAAGTTTGCTTAGACCCTGCTCTGAGATTTGTAAAAACTCCTAGACGAAAATCTTGATTCAAAAATTAAATTTTGTTTAGTACATGACCAAAAATGAAATATTGCTACCAGACCGAGGGAAAACACAATCAGATGTAGACGTCATGCAATTGAATTTCGATCAGCAGATCTGTGATTACACTCATAGACCGTATTCTCATTCAACACAGGACGAGTGTCTCTGAGTGAATGACTAAAACTTCTCATATTATTCTTCCCCTCTCTCCATCTTTCCCTTCATCGTTTATCTAATAAAGATATGCGCACCATTAGTCATTTACCATGATTATTATACAAAACCAGAATGTATCAAAATAAGCAGTACGAATATTACATTACACAAGAAAAACGAATTAAAATTGAGGAATAAGCACTCCTACATCAGTGTTTTACAGCAAATTAGGTAATGACGATGGGATACGTTGAATGACCGACTATGTAGCTCGCCGCGAAGGTATAAATAGGTTTTGCAATGTCAAAAATTGAAAATAAGAGAATCTGGATATTGTTTCAGAAGCCTGAATTCTTCCAACTTCGAACACTTCAACAGCGGCCTCCTCTGCATACAACCATAATCTCGAACACAAGTACCGTACCTTGGCTTTTGAAAGGGCTGTGTCGGACAGGAGCTGCAATGGAAGGTGGGTTTTGATGGTGCGGGGTCTCGGGTGTTTGCGAACAGCCTCGAGACAATTGTCACATTCCTGATCAAGATTCTCCCCAGAAATTCTCCCGAAATACGCGTCCCTTTCTTCGTAAGTGGTAAAAAGCATTTCCAACCTGTTGGACAAAATACATTCACAGTTCGGCATTCTCAGTATATACAGTATTTGTATCTCTTGTTCCCTGGTATGAAAATGACATCATGTATCATTTCCATTCACAAAACACAAATTTCAAAAAATTTCAACTGAAAACAACGTAACACTTTACAGTGTACAATAACTGAAGGTAGGCTGGCGATACCGCTCTCGCTAAATTAGGTCGTACAGGTAAATTTATAGGACTCTCAACAAGCACAACCGACGGTTAATGTTTTCTGTAATCAGCAAATGAACACAAATGCTATCAATATTTGAATTGAAGCCCCATCAATTGTGATAATTGAGCGGATCTTGTTGAGTATGTTTTTAATCGCTGATCATATTCAAACATTTCATTAAGAAGCGTAAGTTTTTTCAGATTGACGTATTCTTGCACTTTGTAATTAGGATAAAATTGCAATTGAGCTTGAGGATAATCTGTGATACTCACTCAAGGTAAAGACACCTGGTGTTGAGGGGAAGATGGGCCGAGGGATGATTGAAGTCTGGATTGTTTTTCATGGTCCACACGGTGTCCAAAGTCCAGGTGGTGCCGCTCTTCGGTGAGGTCATCACGATTGTGTCGTTCTCCTCAAACTGGGAAAAATGAAGGGAAAATAACACTATCTAACATGATTTTTGATCCTGGCAATTGAGTGTTAAATCCTAACTCCTCTTATCGCAAAATTAAAGAAATTGTCCAATATTCCCACAAGACATCACATTTACCATAGTATTATATTTGAATACTGCCAATTACTGGTATGTGTACTATAGAATAGCAAATTTTTAAAGTCAGTGACCTGACTGCCAAAGCCAATTTTTATCATTATAATTTGTTGTTGAAAATTCTAAACGACTCAAAGACAATTTTTATTTGAAGCAGAGCTTTAGGGAAAATATGTTTTTGTTACCACCAGGGCAAAGTATTTCGAAAAACAGGATTAAAGTAGTTGCAGACCGTATCATAAATATTAAATATATACTACAAAAATTTTTGTGATTTGAATTTTGGAAACATAGACGAGTGAGGTCGGGCGAAATGTTTTTTAACTGTATGCAAAATTTACTATGACACATCAGTGTGTTTGTTAATAAGTTTATTTAATAGATTTACAGAGCAAAAAGCTTCCATCACTTTTCGTGTTGAATAATTTTTAACTTTTTGCATTAGCATAGCAAGAGCATATTTTGCCGAAAGCTCAGCCTCAGATAAAAGTTGCTTTTTTGCTGGGTCGTTTAGAATTTTCAAACAATGTAATCACCAAGACGTCCAATATTCTCTGAAATTAAAATTAATGTTTTCGTTGTACTTAGTTACAAAAAAATACGAAACTACGGTTTTTAACCCAAAAATAGCTGCGAAATTTTTCCAATTAATGTCATTTCCAGACTGAAAAAATTTCATAATATTTTCTACTGCTATAAAAGCCTGCAGGACGAAATGGAAATGAGTAACTCACCACCTTTGAAGCTGCACAGTTGCAGTGTATAAAGTAACCTTGCATTTCAGATAATTCATAGTGCGTGTTTCTTCATTTCACAAACAACATCAACATTGTATGTTATTGTATACCGATTCTCAAGTATTCCTGTAATATCTGTCATATATTCTATGGAATTATGTACGTAGCTTAGATACACGTTGCAAAAACTTAATGGTTGCGAGTTTCAAGGCCACGCTTAATGGTTGCGTTTTAAACTTACACACACCGTGAGGTATGATAAATATATTTAATCGGCAAATTGCAGTAGTTATAAAAATTGTATAAATTTCTGTTACGCAATAGAGTTGCGAAACTTACTTTTCTTAGAGGATTTTCTTACGTTTGAGTACATTTCATTACTCAAGCGACATTTCTGGTGACGCTACAGCAGATAACCGANTTTGAAAGACACTGGTTTTTGTAAAGGGATTTCCCATCATTGTTAGCTGATAAAAAACTATTTCATTCGCAAGAAAAATTTTCCAGCTCAATTATTATTTTATACAATAACTCCGAAATGCACATATCAATTCAAATTAAAAAATTCGGATAACATATCACCATCAGAAATAACATTCAGTGAAATAAGTACTTACAGAGAATTCTTCAATATCATTTGCATGCTCTAGAAATGGAGCTGGGAAACACCATCCTTCAGGAGCGATATAAATAGCATCTGGCCTTTGAGTAAACAAGGTGGCCAGCTCCTTCTGCTTCGCTGAGGGCTCTGTGACGTTGGTGGAGGCAGCGCTGGACATTTTTCTGCTCATGAATGGGAAAGTTACTTCCAGTAGTGAGCATACAGATAACACCTCTCAATAAGTAAACAGAAAAAACTAATATTTTCGCTTGTAGAATTAGCAGGATTCCTTAGAAACCCATGTTACCTTAAGAAACTCAAGTTTGTTTAGCATGATTCCTAGAAACCCAGGTATCCAAGTTACTTTCTATTGCATAGAAGGTACACACAGCTATATGTGTGTAGAGACTGGCACCTACCTTAATAAGCTAATAACGAAAAATGGACACTTTTGAAACGTGCCTGAATTAGACCACAGCCTGCTCACACACCACTAGCAGTGAATTTGGTTAGAATAGAGATTGTACGGCAGCATCAGAATGGGCTTCAGTTTCTTGAACAGCCAACTAGGACCTGGTGATAGCAAATGTCTACCATAAGGTTTCTACTCATGAAAATTTTTGGCGAGTCCAGGCTTGACGGTTTTCGAAAACCAAATCAAACACGAGTCACTCGTACTAAGTTACAGCTGGTAATTGCTCAATAGTTTTAGTCCGTACCTGATGCAGTAGGTAGAAGTACACACAGACAATGACGAAAGCCTAATCTGAATGCCTATATCAGCCCGCTCTTAGTAGACATCGCAAAAAAAAATTCTATCATCACGCAACTTACCTAACCACTGCAGTCCAAGGCCGAAGATTAGATTAGATTATTAGTTGGTTTCGGGCTACCTTTCCACATGAAACGCGATTCAAAGTTAGAAAAAGAAATTGGGTCATTTAGCATGGACTAAAGAAAACGGAGAATACTCGTTTATGCAGAGTGTGTTCCCAAATAGCATCTCCTGTGTATGAAAACAGCATGTTAAGATTGAAGAGGGAAAAACAAAGAAGTCATATCGCTTGTGGGATTGAAAATTGTAAAAAGCAAAGCGGGCTTACAAGATGTAAGTCTAGAGGGCTATTTTCTAGCTGAATTAACCAAACAGTGCCCCGACGCCAGTCCCCGAAGCGTGCTGTAGACAAATCAACCTAACTTGATACCATTTTTTCTATGCCCGCCTGAGAGGTCGAAAGCAAGAGATAGATTGCTCCAGTTTTTTACGAATGTCATCGTTGAAGGCTTATAACTAGAGCAACGACCTGTCGGTTTTCTACGATCTCCATTACACGGCATCAACTATGTGGATATCAACTCGTGCTTCAAGTTGAAATTCCCTAATTAAGTGAAAGGAAAATTTGAAACTTCTCTTGCTCATTATTATTGTGCAAGAAAATATTTTCATCGTTCGCAAAAATAACCTGTACCTGTACAAAAATTTAGTATGAAATTAGCGAATACTGACGAAAATACAAGCAAGGCAAATAATACGAAGTAATACGAGACAACTTAGGTTTTTCTTGTTCTGAGATTCGACTAAATATTGCTAGTGTCTGTACATATTGATGTACTTGCATATCAGCGTACGTAACAGTGAAATAAATGATTTCCTGCATTCTAGGTCTAAGTCAACTCGTTCTTCGCTCNCTAAATATTGCAAGTTTCTGTACATATTGATGTACTTGCATATCTTCGTAGGTAACAGTGAAATAAATGATGTCCGGCATTCTAGGTCTAAGTCAACTTGTTCATCGCTCTGAAGCATTAGTTAACTAGCGTATTTATACTGCATTGTAATTTTATCAGGAACTCAATTGTGATTTTTTGTTTTTTGCACGACTCTTATTTAATTTGAGATTTTTAAGTGTTCATGTAATTGAGCAGCCGATATAGCTATACACTCGTCTTTACGATAACGGTTCGAAAAAAATGCAGTACTTAAAAAAATTTCATCTTCCGGACATTGACATCTTCCTATTTCTTTCAAATTTTGAAGTCATTTCTGGTCTATTCCACCTCTGCGTTTAACTGAGCGCAGGGCTCCTGTGGGTGACTCTCCTAATCGGTCATTCCCATGCATTTGAATCAATACTAAATAGCGCATAGCAATCTGCGCGACATAGTCAGAATTACTGACACACTGCAATTCATTTGACTATTTCTAGGCATGACGCCACACAATCCATGACCGACCCAAAGGGTGCTTAGCTTCTTCAGCGTCTAGCGATAACCTTAACTGACTGAGAACGGTGTTGGTAGGTACTCCGCGTTGGAAATAGGTATTCAGTCTTTATTCTCTTCTTAACACTTTGACTGCGGCGTGAGCCATAGATGGTGCAAGCGATCATCTAACCGATCCTAACAAAACGAAAGCACAAATCCCTGGAGTCGTTCTTCGCGTCGTTCTGAGAGGGGATTGTGCTGTGCATCCATCCTCCTAGAAATGAAACGCATCCAAAAACGAAAACTTCATTTATTTTAAATAATTTTGACGCATATAAAGGATTAGTTCCGCTGAATCGTTCCTCATCTTTGATAAATACTTAGTCGCCAAATTTTTCGAGAGAACTTCTTTGTGTATAATTTTGCGTAACCAGCATCAGCAGAATACGACTCGAGTGGATAGGCAATTAGTAACGCTAACGATGGGCCCAAGC
>VOMN01047386.1:0-19942 GCA_014899125.1 Orchestia grillus | reverse complement strand
CCCACAGTGCACAACCCCACAGTGCACAACCCCACAGTGCACAACCCCCCAGTGTACAGCCACACAGAGCATAGCCACCCACAGCACAGCCACACAGAGCATAGCCACCCACAGCACAGCCACACAGAGCACAGCCATCCACAGCACAGCCACACAGAGCACAGCCATCCACAGCACATAGCCACCCACAGCACAGCCACACAGAGGAGACAATCAAAACAGCATTACCGACTCACCGCTCAGGCGCACGTGGTAGGGGTCGAGTGAGACGTTGCGTGCTCACGTGCAGCGCACGCGTGAAGAGATAAGTACACGTGCACAGCACACGTGGGCTCATCATCACGACAGCCAAACTTCACCCTCTATTCATGCGCTATGGACACGTCGTCACGATATTAAAGTTGAACCTGAAAATCTATACATAATCACAGCTGAAATTTGACGCGCTGCGATTTTTCATCACGTACAGAAATAGGCGGCACAAGTCCTGCGCGACACCAAAAACGTGACACAAAACCTCCACAGAAAAAAAACTCCACAGCGTTTAATAATAAAAAAAAACTCGTACGAAGAACGCGAGGTGACAAATTGAAACGTTAAAACAATCCCCGCCACCGCTGCCTTTACAAGAGGAACGAGCATCGCAGTCTCGCCTCTTAATTTATCTTTTTCCACGGGACTGATCTCAGCCATCAAAAACGCACACCAGCAACGCGTGACTAAGAGATCAGCCATGGAAATGGTACGCGCATGACGCAGGACTGTTGAATTCAGTCGGGGTTTTCGCTGCTTGAAAAGGTTAGCCCTACGCAACACAAAAGTTGAATACCACCAAAGATGTGTTGCACCATTTGGATGGTGAAGTAGGTAAGCTGTCGACTCCGGTTTTGCATTTAAACTCAATTCCATTGAATTCCAGTTGAAATTTTCGCACAATAGCCAGGTACCTTGAGATCAGAGAGTGGCCAATGATCTCAGGACCAACTTTATGCGCGCAACGCTAGTGTCGCTGTGCCCTGGTCGCCGGGTCTGGCAATTGAACTAATGCAAGCCTCGTTTCGAAGCCCGGAATATCTGCCTTAGTGTAGAAGCTGTTCATCTTACGCTAGGGTAGAAAACAATCGCAAACACATGAAGACTAACTCATTCTCAGGAAAATTCCAAGACACTAGTCAGTGAATCCAGGGTTTGCTACCCCGAGGGAGTGCTTTCCTTTTGAAAGGAAGATTGAACACAACATACCTAAAAAAGCGGCTCACCATTGCGGCATAGGACGGGATGCCCGAACTGCTTCCAACGTATCCCAAGTATAGAAAACATGATAATATGGGCAATAAGAGCTTGGATGACTCAGACTCGCCATTTGAACCATGTATCAACATAGTTCATAATGTTGCCGAGTCGATTGATATTATAAAGCGTTCGAACGGGTTAGCTTTGTGACCATCTTAAAATAACTCATTATTTATTCAAGTAAGTGGTGCTATCACATAGGATAAAATAACTTCATAACATGAACCATACCATACGCACACACACGTATGCACCCGAGTCATGCGGGCGTAGAATTTACGCGACGCACTCAGAAGCTAAATCCAAGCGAGAGCTGAAACGACTTTCTCTTGCGAGGGCCACTCTCCCGACGCAGGCACAGATGTCAGAGTTGTGTGAGGCCCCTAGAAACACGCGGCACAAAGCGTCGCTTCTTCAAAACGTCAGAAACGGCTTCAAAGTTTCAAGCTCCAGGCAGTGAGGTGAGGAGGCGAGAGTCACCTCGGCTTACGTAGATTTTCGACCATTTTATGACTATCTTTCTGTACCTCCGCCTCACTCCGTAGACAGAAGAATGTTTGGGGATGACAGTGGAATACATAACTCGTTTTTGCTAGATATGGCGCTCTGTACTGCATGATTGCAGGGCTCTCAATTTTGCAGAATGGTTGGCAAAAAACGTTCGAAAATTATAACTCAAAAAAGAACTAACGCAGAAGTTAAACTAAGGCCATACACAAATATATGATCTTAATTTCTACTCTATAACGTAGGTTTTGCAAATATTTTATTAGCCACGATGAGTTTCTTGCTCCACCCAATGTTTTCAGTAGTATTTGTTACGAATTTTACACTTAAATGTTAGGTGCACTGACCGTGGACTTTTGCCACTGACACTATCTTCCGGAAAGCTTACGAGTTCATGCAGGGTCACACGAAACTTATGCACCGGGTGGCACACAAAACTGGTCGAAAGAAAATTAATAATACAATTCAAGTTTATACGTTGAAAAATGAAGATAAACACAACCTTATCCTACGGCCTTCGTTTCATCTGTTTGCGTCATTTAGTTTTTCATCTATACGGAACACCATATTTTCGACCAGTTTTTGCCGGTCACCCTGTACATGAATATACATCAGCAAACACTCCTCCTAATTTGTATACAAGACTAAAAATAGTCTCGTTCCCAGAACTTGAAATGAAAATCTTCTTTTAAATATATTTTCAATAGTATTTACAGAGTTTACTTTCCATTTGACTGATTCGTGTCTGTTGGAAAGACAAGCAGCCAACGTGGGCCTGAGAAGGTCGGTCGCTTCTCGGTGAATCAGATTAGATCAGGTTACTAATTAACTCAAAGCTCTCTATCTACATGAAATGTGATCCAAAGAAAATGAAAAATGTAAGATGTACGCTAGTATGGACGGGGGAGCACGTGGAATCTACGCGTAGGTGTGTTCCCACACAGGATTCCCAGTGCACAGAAACAGCAACTTGAGAAGGAAGAGGAAGAAAAGTTAAATTATAAGCGAAGATGATACGAAAATGAAAAAAAGCAAAGTGGGTACGAAGTATAAAAGTCCCGAAGGCCTATCTACACCTGAGGTAACCTAACAACAGTGCCCTACTGGGGCTCGCTAGTCCCCGTAGCACAAGATAGACAAACCTCTATCCCTACTGTCCACCCCACGCCCCTGCTCTGAGATTTCTCAGGAAATGCAGCTGTCAGTCATCAAGGAGAGTGAGAGCAGCGCACTTTAGCTGTCACTGCGAGCGAGAATTTGTCTCAACCTCTTATTGCGTTATGAGAATTTCTCAATAAATTTTACTAATTTTTAGTCACAGTTGTCAGTCATTTAGTATCAGAAATACAACTTCAGAGAATATTATAGTCACTGAAATGAGAAATATTATGTAAAGGGGACAGGAAGATATGGAATTCTAAAACCTAAATACCGAACTGAATTTTATGTTATTTCAGTACTAAAAACGAACGTATAGGCACCGTATAATGAATGAATCATCTATTGTCATTACCTTCCGTTACCATTATTTTTATTTGGCAGTACTACCATCAAGTGTCCATAGAAACGGACGCGATACATTAATGGGTTAATTATACTGAATACCTATACTATACAACAATTTTACGATACATTCACACGTGTTATTTTCCATTCTTTCACAAAAAACTTTTAAGTAAATTCGAATACTCTTCCGGGGGACGCTGCAACAGCATCAGGTAACCTAATGGTCTCCAGAGCATCACGTCCCAATTGCGCTGAGCAAGGATATTAGGCTGCTGGTTACCCAAGTGGTCGACGTGTTATATTTGTTACTCAATTTGTCAAGGTGTAACAGAACTGTAGAGTAAACAAATGAACTAAGGAATATTTTTTAAAGAGTGGATTTTTACAAGACATGGAGAGTAGGAAGGTCACTAGAAATTTGTCAACTGTTATATAAAGCATGAAGAATGTTAAGCACAAGAAAACAACACTTGTCTGCTCAACTTTAAGTGTGGAGGTTCAGGGAAGGCATATCATCGTTCGACACAAGTTTTCTTGCCTCGAGCTCCCTTTAACCTAGCCTCCCAGAACCCTCACACTCCCCTCGTTGCGACAGCCAATGGAGAGACAGAATTATTCTGATACTGCTCAGCCTCACAACTTATTGGCGGAAAGGCAGCCAATGAGAGAGCAACCACATGTCGCCAGACGTCCAATGGCAGCTCCCTCATAACAAGCGAGGGGAGAACATGCTGCACAGCGAGGGTTGCGAGACCAACGTCGCATAATTCCAAAAGAGAAGTTTACAAAAGAGTACTTGGGCCAGATTTTCCGGATTAATATGCTCACGGATTCACAGAGTGATTCAAATAGAAACGAACAGAATGAGCAGTGAGATGAGAGACAGCAAATGAGAACCAGTGATATAGCTGAGCACCTCAGGGCCCAAAACTGCGGCGCTGCAAGGCACACATGCGGCACACCTCGACTAGCACTGCGGACACGAGCCCCACAAGACGTGCCGCTGCGTTAACTAATAAAGAGCCCGGCCAGAGATGATGGACGGCGGGGGTGAGACGGCCAAGTTCGAGTGAGGGGAGAGGAGTGCTTAGCGAGGCCCCAGACGAAGACAGCCAAAAAACACAAGAAATTCTTCAGATCAGATAAAATAAAAGAATAATAGGCAGCAGAAAAAGGCATTAAAAAGTTCACAATGAAAACCGTGGAGTTGTGAAAAACGAACTTTCTCAAGGGTTATTGCACAACGTGAAGCGAGTAAATAAGAACAAATTATACGCGCACACTCACCAAAACGACATAGTGTGATTATCAGCCAAGCTTACCTACCGAATGCCAGCTTAGTGTCTAGTTGACACGCCCGAGTGCAGGTTGACTGGCAGTCAAAATGAGCACATCACTTGAAATGAAAATTCCTCCACAGTACACTCCGACCCGCGAAACTAGCTTGCTAATTAAAAATAGTCATTTCTTAACTTTTACTGTAATTTATTTCACAAAATTTCTATAGAAAATCTGGCACGTTATGGCAACACTGTTGCGTCAATTTTACGAAGTGCTCTTCATCGTTATTCGCTGTCATTCTCGCTTTTATTTGTTAAACGAATGACCGGCGATAATAGCTTTTTATATTTACAACAACAATTGAGCGTCTAAAAGCTCTAATCAACAATAAAAAAAGTTACAATCAAAGAATCAGCTAGAAGTACTTTACCTGCTGCCATTGCCCATGAAATAAGTTGTCATGCCGACCCTGGGACGATATTCCAGAAAGACCCAACACCAGGAAGCGACAGCCAGATCCTGGGGTTTCCAAAACTGTCACTGACAGGGATTTGAGGAATATTGGTTGTTGGCTGCGTAGAAGACAAAGGCAATCAAGCAAGTCCATTTGCACTCCAGCTAGTCGTCCTGACTAACCGAAATTCAGAAAAAGTACCATTTTAGGACCATAGCGCACAGAAACAGCAAGTTTAAAAGGAAGAGTACCAAAAGGTAAAGAATTATAAGCGAAAACGAAACGAAAAGACTGAAAAGAAGCAAATTGGGCATGAAAGAAGAGAAGACACTAAAGTTTGAGGTAGGAACGAGCAAGAAATTTTTTTAAAACGGACATGAATTTCGTTCTTTCCACTGATGAGACCGGGGTGACCCTCGATGGATCTGACGCTAGGCAAATGGTTGGGTGCATTCCGAAGAATAGCTTGATTGTCGTTTGAGACGTGAACAACAGAGTGGAGTTATGATAAGGGCAGGTATAATGGGAGATAGACTTGTTGGTCCTATCCGAGTACCCAAAAGAGTTAATGTGTTATCTGCTGTTTATGGCAATCTCCTGAAAGGAACTTTAAAACCTCGGTTAGATGACATACATCTTCCGCTACCACGGGACTTCGTATTTATGCATGACAATGCCCCATTACACTCAGCTTGTGCCACCCAAACATCTTTAGCTAGTTTGGGCATCCAAGGTGAATACTTGATAATCTGGCCGCCATCTTCCCCGATTTAACCCCGACTCACAGCTTTGGGCAATCATCAAACGAGACATTTACCCCGATGGACGTCAATCTTCGTCGAAAAGTCTTATGAGAAGCCATTAATACTGCAGCAAGGGCAGTCCCACGTGCCACTATTCAGAAATTGACCAATTCCATCAATACATGTCACTTCGATGTGATAAAAAGTTCCATGGCGCTAACATAGGTAAATAATGAAGCTGACCGATAAACGTAGTCGTCATGTAGCTACCATTTGTTAAATATCTGGGCATTGATCGTAATTTGGGTTCATTCTTAATTCATACCAACAAAGACAAAAGTTTGACTTTTTCCATTGAAGAACCATCACCTCCGGTCGGTCGAAATTGAATGAGCTTGATAGATACGGTTTTCTTTACTGACTAACTTTCGTTTTAAAACCTAACTTTTGCCTATATTGACGATATAACATGCAAGATATTCCATAAATTTCTTTCAGAAACTGATTCCCAGGAAATTGAGAAATATCTTTTTTACTTCAAAGCCATTGTCGCCGGTCGGAGCGGTAAAGTTCTCCCTCTGCCATTTGATGGCCTGACACATAGATGCAATTATCAAACTAATCCACAACATTGGAACTAACAAATGAACACTATCAGGCATTCGGAATTGTCAGAACGAAACTCTATTTGAAACGTTTACTAGTTTGGCATAAGAAGCATGAAACCCCTAGAAGCGTCTCTACCTTAGGTAGGGTCGCAATTCATAACAGCCACAAGCGTCCCACGCACATAAACTAAACCAGATGTAAATAAAAGTTTATAACTTTATCGTAAATTAAAAAAAAAACTATGAAATCAACTATTTAATGTACGCATGATGCCACAAGTTAATCACTTTCTCAAACTCCTCTAATTTTTGCGAACAACTTGCTCCACAGCGCATACGACCGCACCAATACACACGTAGAAGTAATTCTCCAACTACGTAGTATTAGGCTGCAGTGAACGCAGTAATTTGATCAGGCAGGGAAAGCATGCATGCCAATAATGAACAGAGACTTGCGGAATAGGGAGGGCAGCCGGCGGCAGTTAGGCCATTAGTTCCAGCTCCAGCGCTGATCCATTAGCTACAGTTACACGGCAAATCAGCGCGGCAAGGGCAGGCGGCGCATACCTAATAGTTTTCTAATACGTCACGCCGACGCACCGCAATATGGGCAAAAAACTGACGCATCGTCTGACTATCGGAAAAAAGTGTCAGCTGGACAGGGGCGCGTTTTGTCAGGAAATGAATATGTACTTCAAAAGGGGAATTTAAGACGTCACATGTAAGAAGCACAATCAGCAAAGCCATTACATAGCTTCAACCATTTCCTCATAGCTTACATACTTCAAAAGAAAAAATTTCCAGAGATTAGATAGAATTTCATGACAAGGGAGATGGAAATTTTAGCTTGCAATAAAAATATACAACTCTTAAGGTGAAAAAACAAACAAAATTGCTGAAAATTTCAACAAATGAACCATCATACTTAAGAGTGTTCAAACAAAATACTTCGGCCTCATGCTACGTGCATTTTACCACTAAATGGACCGATAGGTCAAAATACCACTTTCCAAATTTCAAATTATTGTAACCGGCTTCAATAAAAATTTATTCTAAACGAATTAAAACATCTTCCCATTACAAATCATTTGTTCTGTAGAAAACGAACGTTTTTTCGATGAGATAATAATTTTTCAATTCTGGTTTATCCATTTGAAAGTACAAGTGAATATGACCCATCCTTCCTTCTAGGGTTAGCAGGAGCAACATTTCGTCAAACGTATAAGAAGATGGGCAAGATTTCGATAAAACAAGCAGCGACAAGCCTCTGACCTAACAACCGCTCCAAAGACGCTAGCAGGCGCGGTTCGCGACATTTCCATACCGCCAAGAAAGGTGACATCACAGACTGCAGTAACAAACAAAAACAGCCCTTGTTATGACAGTCCCCTCCGTTAACATGGTTACTTACGTCGACACTGATTAGTGCAGCACACCTGCGAAGCTCAGCACGGCCTCCAAACTCAGAAATTTGAATTGCGACACCGGTGAACACAAAAATATATACGTAATTAAACAAGAAGAAATAAGACAGTAATTAAATTAGGCTAGCAGCTGCCCTGTTTTCAACAGTAGATAGGTCTTCATAATTACTCTTCCTTTTATTACCTTCATGAAGACATTTCAGTTAGATTTTGATTGGTCAAACTCGAAAGAGTACAGTAAACTCGTCCAGGAGAGACTCGTCGAGGAGCACAATAACTGAATAGAGACGAACTTTTTCAAGGCATGAAATCCCACAGCAAGGGCTTCCCTCTTTTCACCTCGAAGCACTCGTCTTAGATGTGTGTTGTAGGTATATGATCTGAAGCTCGGGTCTCAGCTATTTCGAGACGCACAAAATGAATGAATTTCGGACGTCAATTTTACTCACCTCGCTATAGTGATATACTTCACCCGCGACGCAAGTACGCACTGAATAAAATGAAATTAGAATAAAGGATGGCAAATAATGTGTTATTTTGGACATCTGTTTGAACCATCTAAAATGATGGAAAACAGCTAGCAAGTAGATGACCCTATGTTTTAACGTTTTCACGGTTCGACGAGTTAAAACTAATAAAGTTCTATTTTTACCGCCCAACCACGATGAGTCACTCGAAATTCGAGTCAAGTGACCACGGAAGCGGCCAAATTTGGCGGCTAAAGCGAACACTGCCTGGACGCTGCAGCGGCTTCATCATTTGAAGCGCGATATGAGAGACAAATCCGGTGAGCAACACAGAGAGCAAATCAAACAATAAACAAAGGGACTTGATATATGCAGCGCAGGGGAGGGCAGCCCTCTAATCTGGCGGCAGGAGTCACAACAGCAACAATAAGGCTGTCATATTAGGGCTCCAGCAGCGCACGTGCCGCCACTTAGCCTCGCGAGTCGCACAACTGGCTCGGCAACTGGCCCTCAACTGGCTCGGCAACTGGCCCTCAACTGGCTCGGTAACTGGCCCTCAACTGGCTTGGTAACTGGCCCTCAACTGGCTCGGCAACTGGCCCTCAACTGGCTTGGTAACTGGCCCTCAACTGGATGTTGCTCACTGGGTAACTCGGCTACAATATGAAACTAAACAGCGATGCTCAAGAGTTTCTATCGTGAATTTAAAATCATACATGCATGGTGTAAACAGTCACTTACGACTATTATAACTATCAATTTTCTTACTTCCAGGTAGTACCAGTGACTACAAAAATGCTAATTATAGTGATTTAAGGGTAACATTTAAAATGCTATAAATAGCAATCAGTAGTCAAAGGTGCAAAACTCAAGAACAGAAATGTTATTGCAGAAATTTATCACGGCCGCCACCGTGCAACTGCTCTAGTTGAAGCCACTGAATATGCCAGAAGTATAGTTTTGAATTGTAGCAAGTTTAAAGGCTGGGGAAGGCGTAAAGCGAAAACCTGCCATGGAGAATAAAAGTCCGGCCTCTGTCATGGTTTTTGCAAGTGTTGCGAGCGATGGTAAAATAATGCCCTCTTATTTTATCAAAGAAGGACTCGAAATCAATACTGCTGAATATACAAAAAAATCTATAGACAGTCATGATACCCTAGACTAAAATGAACTACGATCCAGAGCAAATGAGCTTTGTTCATTCAAGACAACTAGCGCTTGCTCATGAGCCGAAACCGTCCAGAACCTTCTCAACAAAAAATTGCAACCGTTCGTACCCGAAGAATGTTTGGTAGTCTAGCTCACTAGATTTGAATCCTTCCGGCTATTGGATGTGGAACAAAGTAGAGAAAGTGTCTAATGAAGAACCTCATAACGCTGGTCAATACCTCAATTCAGCTATTTTGCGAAGATTTCTAACACTAACACGGGACCGTGATTAGGTCACAGATATCTCGCTTCTTTCAAGTTCATTCATGACCATTCTTAAAAACAATCCTGAACTAAATAGAAAAATACTAAGGAAAATAAGAGAGAGATGATAAAAATGTTTCGAGAACAATGGCATTCACAGTACGTAATTAAATTAGAACAGAAGGGCTTCGGCAGAAATTTCACTAACAAATAATTTTTGGAAATAGGCAATATTTTCATTAATAATCATTATAAATCAGTGATATCTGCTTTTATTTTCATATCCCACAGTGTAACGTGGGAATGAAACCCTAAAACTTATATGATGGCACGTGAGTAAAAAATGGTTCTCACTCTGAACACCGTTCCGCTTGAATTCGATGGTCCACAATGAAAAGCTTCCAAATAAGAAATGATAAAATTTCGTAACAAATGAGGCTAGGCCAATCTTCCTACGATTTATGCTATTTGAGTAATCAATATGCTAGAATTGGGAAACATATTTTTGGCCTAACCTGCATTTAAACTAAGTTTTGATCTTTGAAAGCCATATGCTTTAAAGCGCAAAATAAAAAATGCCGTTAATAATGGTTTGATGTTCAAATCAAATTACATTAACCCAAAATCGATCATTGCAAAGCCATTGCATGTAAGAATTCGTAAGTTCTTCCAACACTAATTTCCTATCAATGATAAAATTATAGACCGATTGCCTGAATATATACCACCGATGCAACCTTCATGACCGCTTGGTCAGCGAACCCTCGGCCAAACGTATACGTGAATCGAACAGAACGGCCCGACAAGCTACACTGCAAGGTCCGGCGAAGTTGAGATTCGGCCAACTTGCTGATTGTTTGAGGCCCAGCTATTGCTGAGCAAATTATTTCTCACACGAGAATTTACCGAAAAGCTGGTCGTAATAATGCTCTCATACGTATGAAATGAGTACTGAGTGATGTATAAAACAGTACAGTAATTATGGTCGGGCACAGTGAGTCATGAACAAATTTTTTTCCAGCTTAAACCTCTTCGAGTTGAGAACTTAACAAGTAATTTGTCTTTAGATCAAGACAACCACAGGCAATAGCAGATTTGCGAATCGTTGCAGTAATATAACTGGTCCCTCAGAGAGGGTAAAATATTTCCCATTATATTCGTATTCAAATTTCATTCTTTAGGGCGACAAAAACTGAGGTGTCCCAAGCCAAGTGGGGCACATCATTGAACAAACAAGGCAACCAACCAGGCAAACAAACGTAGCGGATCAAGAAGAGGTCCAGTGAGGCAGTCACAGAAGGGTTCACCAGCCCTGCAGTTGGCGGTGCGCGGTGGGGCACCGCACAAAGCCGCTCTGCAAAGAGCATTCGAGACGGCGGGCAGGCAGCTAGACACGCTGCGAGGGTGAGAGACACCGAGACACCTGCGGCTCTTTCAGCTGGTTGAGCATCCCAATAAAAACAACGCTTCCATATTTACTTCGAACTCTGCGGGCTCTTGCACTACTAATACTACTACTATTACTACTAAAGTCGATCACTGCAACACCCCATGAAGTAACTGTAACTGACTACACTGTCCGCACGAAATAATCGTGTTCAATTGTTCAGCAGCATGGAACTTAACCCTCTACCGTCGATATGGATTTCAAAATCTACTTTCAACAGCATGCTACTAGTTTTCCTTAGCAAAGTAACACGGCCATATTACATACTTCCGCACAAAGCTAAATGTCTCCTAATCGCTAAAATAATTTGGTCGGTAAAGGGTTAAGCTGGCAAAGATTAATTCGCGACGTCGGTCATGGCGGTCGTGAAATGTTTCATTTCTAGGAGAAATGTTTCAGAGACTCAAACATGACTTCAAACAATCGAAAAGCCTGCATTCGAACTACATTACAGGATATTACAAAACAAAAAGAGGGTAAATAAAGCTAATATATCCTACCTACATTTACAAATGATCGCTGTTAGTCTTTTTAGCCGCAATTCTCACAGTGTGAAGTTTTTCAAGTGAAATCTCTCGTTTAGATCATTCACGCACCGAAACCCATTCTTAGGCAAACTAATTTCAGGACGCACAAATTCCGGCGGCACAATGCAGGCTCGCCTACGGAGGCTGAGTCGTGTACACACGCTTCATGAGATCGCGCACGAGGGATAACTGAAACGAGCAAGAAGCCACGTACAGTTATACTCAAAAATATTCATATCCTTGTATTATTCCTGAGTAAATTTAAATAAATCCTTTTACTAGGCTACTTATCTTGGCAATGCTTGTAGCAAAACTTTCGAAGGTGTTCTAGAACAAAACGCAAAACAAGTCTTACAAAGAATTTATTATAAAGAAATAATGAACTATAATAGCAAATTAACCATGTTCATATTCATTCGTACACATCTCAATAACTCGTTGCAAATCCGTTATTTTTAATAACTGCCTCGACGTTTTTTGTAGTTTACTACAATGTTCTAGCAGACATCAACATAATTCCTGGACCGCTCATCTTTTACAATTTCTTTCAATTCTTCAAGATTCTTGAATTTCCTGGCGTTGACACTTTTTCTAACAACCCACCACAAATTTTAGAACGGATTGAGATCTGGGCTTTGGCTTGGCTACTGCAAAACATTAACTTCATTGTCTTCCAACCATTTCTCAACAGATTTTACAGTAAGCTTGGTATCATAATCATGTTGAAAGACCATATCGCGTCCCTTATCAAGAGCTTCGGCAGACTGTTTCAAATTTCGACTAAAAAATTGACATATTGGTCTTGTTTCATGATTTCTTCACCCTTCACAATGCTTCCAGTTCCATTGGCCAGGAAACATACCCAAAACATACGACTCCCACCACCATGTTTCACAGTTGGAATTGTTTTCTGTTTGAACGTTTCACCTGTTCTTCTCCAGACAAAAGAAACGTCTCACCTGACCGAAGAACCGATGACCAAAAGCTAATGTCTTCATCAATATATTCTCAGGCCAAAGATAATCGCGCTTAAACGCGCTTAGCCGAAAGAAGGTATTTTCTAGGACATGCATACTTTCATTCATTTCTCATTGTTTTTGGTAGTGTTGATCTCGAAATTTCAATTCCCTTCACATTGAAATCCTGCAACAACACCTCGCCTGTTGTCCGGTTTTTATTGACTTTTGGCAATACTGGTCGCACCGATCGAGGTGAAAGCTTCTCCTTTGTTCCTCGTCCTCTAAGGTTCTGGATGGAATTAAACTTTATGTACTTATGAATAA
This sequence comes from Orchestia grillus, assembly GCA_014899125.1. Taxonomy (NCBI): domain Eukaryota; kingdom Metazoa; phylum Arthropoda; class Malacostraca; order Amphipoda; family Talitridae; genus Orchestia; species Orchestia grillus. Next base: position 6,989 of record VOMN01047386.1, on the reverse strand, counting down.
TAATTTAAATAGTTGATTCAGGCATTTCAAATCGCTTCGAAATTTATTTGTACTCACTGCCGTTCCTGCGAGCATCTACAATTTTCTGTCTAAACTCTATAGTGACTTCTGTTGTCTACAAGTTGCCTGAATGGTGGCTCAAGTTGAAATGAGGCATTTCACGGATGCTAACCTTAAGTAAACTAATTAGAATACTCCAGAATAACTTGGGATATTTGCATTTTCAAATTAAATACACAGATTAATCCCATTACATTACTTTGTTACACTAGAGATGTTTTATAGCACATTGTTAAGGCAGGTACGAATAAATGTGAACATGGTTCATTTGCTATTTGTAGTTCATTATTTATTTAAAATAAATCATTTTCAAAACATTTACTCCGCGTTTTATTCCAGAACACAATTGAAACTTTCGGTATAAGCGTCGCTAAGAAGAGTAGCCTATTTAAGGATTTATTCAAATACACTGAAGAATAATACGAGGGTAAGAATAATTTTGGGCGTAACTTCACGTTGGTGTCATTGCTCACTTGACATCGTCACTGACCTCGACATTTGAGAACATCGCCGACGAACTTAACTAAGTTATATGGTCCTGGATGGGCGAAAATAGGCAACTTTTTAAAGCCAAACACAAAGTGACAGGTCTTGAACAGTCGAGTCAGAAGAAACCAACGATACCCAAGCTTAGTTGTATACAGATTCTCACTCCTGACTTTGAAAGCCGGTAGCATCTAAATGAGAAGTTTGTCCCAACTGCCATCCTTGCAACCTTTGCGCCACGCAAAGCAACGTAATATTGACAAGAAGGACAACAAATTAACACAGGGAATTTTCATCTTTACAAATCTAGTGGAAGCTTGATGATATAGGAATCAAACATAACAGAAACTGTCAAGGAAAACAATAAACGGGTAAGTACCCCATGACCAAAAACGCTCGTAAAATTGGAGAAAATAAAGGAACAAGGAGAGCGAGGGGTGAGTACAGCTTCAAAAAGTGGGTGAGGAGGGACGGGGAACACAGAGGAGGAGCTACAGAGGGCAGCGACACTGCAGACAGGAGGCAGAGTGAAGGCAGGAGGCAGAGTGCTGGCAGGAGGCAGAGTGAGGGCAGGAGGCAGAGCGAGGGCAGGCCACACACGTCCCGCATCGCCGACAGTGAGGCACGCATAGCCAGGCGCAGCACACGCATTGATACAGTGCCATGCTAATAATAATGGAGATTACGCGCAGCTGGATTACAACACAAAGTCGCGGAACATTCCAATGATAAGGTCGCGTAGATTTCGACGGAACACTTGTGGAACTAGCACCCTTTAAAAAATTATTGTAAGTGCAACGTCGTCTCAACTTCACCATGTGATGTTATAATACCCACTAATAGTGAATAAAGTGTAACTCAGCTGAGAATTTTATAGAAACATAGTTACGCAGCCTAAATTTCGACCACAAGTACGCAGTGTCATAAGAAGTTTTACGTCATCAAACAGCGATTTGTGTCATACGGTGGTGAGTGAATTCAAACAGTGCTGAGTAGCGTGATCACACAGCGCCCCAATATATACTCAGTGTTATTGAGTAACGAACAGCTCCATCATTGAGGAATATACAACGATGTAAGCGTGACGCCAACACACCATCATTTAACGCTCTGGCTCCATAGCCAATCAGTGGGCACGGTGCGGTGAAATTTGGTTTCCATTGAACTTGGAGTGAACCCGTTTGTTGAATCCAGTGCACGTTGAACATTGGGTTCCATTGAACTTGGAGTGAACACGTTTGTTCAATCCTGTGAACATTGGACATTGGTTTCTATTGAACTTGGAGTGAACACGTTTGTTGGATCTAGTGAACATTGAACATTGGTTCCCATTGAACTTGGAGTGAACACGTTTGTTGAATCCAGTGCACATTGAACATTGGTTTCCAATGAACTTGAAGTGAACAAGTTTGTTCAATTCAGTGAACATTGAACATTGGTTTCCATTGAACTCGGAGTGAACCCGTTTGTTCAATCCAGATATCCAGTTGAGCCTGCCTTGACATCGCAGCTGAAGGAACTGTAGCTCTGCAGTTAAGTTTGACTGCTGATAAATTGGATTCTAATTCTTTTCTTTCTTTAAGCGCTTTGCTTACTCGAAATTAAATTGCACCATAACGGGTTCGGTTGTACCATCTCCCTTAAATACATATTAGGAAATTGCACATGTAAAATATGCATCGTTTTTCATTTTACGGATGATTATAAGAACTATTATAGGACCAGGTTAACAAAAGTGTCATTTTTAATTCGAGTACAGGAGTGAGTGAAGGTGAACACGACGCAACTGCAATAAACGCTAGGCCAAACTTGCCTTCGTTGACGCGACACAGCAGGAGCCTCAAACTTCAAGTCCACACTCCCCCTACAACACCACACACACGTGAGAACACTTCGTATTTCAAATACACCAGAACACAATGACACACTAGCAGTGTAAATTGAAATATAATATACGTCTAAAAATGTTAAATATAGAGAACCATGGTGGCACAAGTTACTCATGAATATCCGCACACATTAAATATAAATATACTAGAACTTAGTGGTAGACTATGATAAAGTAGCAATAGGAAAAATTCGCTAGCCAGCACGCTATCTGATGACGTAAGGAAGTTAAAAAGATAAATAAAACAATCAACATGGTAGGACAAACAACAGCTCTTGCTTCCTGGTACGCTTTAACCACAATTTTTTTACCTGAATAAAATTGAATTACAAATTAGTTTATATCATTTTTGTTTTCTTTAAAACTGCACAGCTACTGTAATTTGTCCCATAATTACGGAGTGCCTTGCATATTCCAGAGTTTGGCTCGTAAACCTGACACGTGTCAACAGGTCATACAGAGCGTAACCAAGCGCGCGCCTACAAACACATGACGCAGAAAATGTAAGCTTCGAAGCGTGCTTAAACAAACCGGCATCATCAAGAATCGAGTTCCGCGAAGAATTGACGCTTCAAATCAACTATTTATTGTGATGCAGTGAAAGGCATGCGCAGCCAAAGAAGACCTTGAGGCCACTGGAACTTTTGGCACAGGCTACGGCCCAACTCTGACGGCAGGGTCGGCACAGTAGGGCAATATCGGAGCGGATTGTACACCACAAGGCTGTGACACTGCCGAACTGAGGCTCCAAACACAGGCTGGAGCTGCCTCATTTCTTTCCTAGAGCGGAGATCGCAAGAAGCCGCTCCAAGACACCAAATAATCAGCAAGAGATTCTGTATCAAATTTAGCCGGATTTGGAGGCGAGCAGAAGTAGCAGCTAAAAGCAAGGAGATACTAAGCCTCTTCAGGACGGTGGTGGTGCGAGGGAGTCCCGGGGAGGGGCGAGGCATGGCGGGGGGATGCCTAGGAGGCCGCACTCTGCCACCATACAGCACGGGGCCCCACGAACCCCACTCGGCACTCTGGGACATCACTTCTACAGGTGCGGTCATAGCGAGTAAACCCTTTAATTTAACACCTTGCTTTCTTATTGGTGCTTAAACTTAAGTTGTTCCATTTAGGAAGCCGAATTGGAACTCGGCGATACTTTTGTGTTTTGAAATTAGACCTGCTTACGTCATTCTTGCTCTCTCTCTCTTCACGCAGACTAATGGTGTAGTTATTTTAATAATTAAAATATGAGGGTTTTCTGTAAACGCATATAAAATGAGTCTTGGTGCGCAAGCAAAGCATCACGTAACAGTGGCTGATTGGTTGGTACACCGGTGGCCCGATAAGTAGGGAACGTGTTAACTCGCATTCTGGCCACTTGAAATAGATCGCATCAGAAGTGCAACCTAAATCGCTTGGGTCGTGTCGGTTAGAAAAATAAAATATAGAAGAGTCTTCATACAGTCACAAATGACCATGCTAAAACTGAATATATAATTTATTGTAAAAACTTTTGATAACGCTCTTCATAAATTCTGATATTGGTCATTAAGTATCATACAAAAGGCAGAGCCATTTACAAGAGTCTGCTAATCCAAAGACTCTACAACGAATATACGGTGGCCATCAAATGGTATTTTAGACGATAGAACGAGTAATTAAAACTTACGATCGATGCAATTCTAAACAGAAATCCCGAGTAGAGGTTAAATCAGCACACGGAGATACTTCGCGCCTCACGGAACTCTCATTGCAAGCTTCACTGCAACACCTTGGTGCTCCGAGTTTGGTGGGCAACAAATCTGGAGCGAAATTTAGGCAGCTAATTTTAAGGTTTGGCTCCTGGGGAAATACAATAAGTAGTTCCTTCTCTGCGGTTCTTCAACGAACAATGACGACGTATCTGATAGTAAAACATGCTACGAAAGATAGATATAAAGGTGTACGGTTATCGTGCGGCCATACTCAAAATCTTTTCCAAATAATAAAAATTAATTTTCTAATTACATACATTTTCAACGACACAGCTACCTAGATTCATGGCCTCATGAACTGACTTCTCAAATTTCACAACAAAAACCATTATTTTCCCCTGGCGCACAACCTAAAGTTGCCCCGAGTGTCAGCAGTACACAGCACAATTGGCAGGCGTTCGCTGCGGCAGTCGGCGCCGTGCGTATAGTAGTGACCCACATGCTCCATTTACCACCTACTCTCCCTGCACCGATTTTGCAAGTGACTTCATATCGGACCAAAACCGTCAGTTATGTCTCAGAGACGGTCTCGTTTTACCACGTTGAATGGTTCAGCAATGTGGAATATATAAATCCCCTTGTCAAGGTACGAGTACCTCCAAGACCGTACTAAATGCGAGGCTTATCGTTCGGTGGACGAGGTATTATGCTGAGTGCAGAAACCCATTAATGCACAGCATCTTAGCGTACATTTTCGTGCACATTTGATGCTAATAATACCGAATAAAACCAACAGCAACAGAAGATAATGGCAATAGATATATTTCATTGATTACAAAGTGCTTCTACATTTCTGTGTTGAAATCACTTTTGCATGAAGTGTAAAAGTGACATAAAACTAATTTATTTTTCATTTGAATTTTTAGTGCCTCATGACTTTCACAAGCCCCATTTACGGAGTTTCATTTATTTTACCAAGTGGGCATTTTTTAAAATTTAACACATGATGTAAATGATCTTTAAACGATTAGTATCTTCAAACAATTAGCAAGAGCAATAAAGGAGAACACTTTATGAATTAATGACTGAACTCCTTCCTGACAGACCAAAGGGACGTTCCAGTCCCGTTCCATGTGAATGCTACCAGTTTACGTAACAAGCTGACTGTAAAGTCTAGAATCGCACCCGAAAACGCAAACGATTTAAAAGAGGATTGACAATGAGGTTAATTTACTAATAGGAAATCAGGATATCGTTTAAAATTACGGCAGGAATGCGAAAAATGTTACATAAGTATATGTAAAAAACGAAGGACATTTTAAAGGAATTTAACCCTCCATCTTTGAAATGAGAACCGCGTTTCCAAAAAAAGTACACGCATTAAACATAGTTTTTACAAAAAGTATAGGTTAAATAGTTTGTAAAATATACTAATTTGAAAATGGGTTTCTTTTTTCCGCCATCCTGTATACGTGTATCTGAAGATCCTTCAAAAATCGGGTCGATTTAGCAGCGCATACAAATTCATCGCCATGTTGTTTTCTCTGTAATGTTTTATTAAGAGGCACTTACGGTATCAAATTGTGTATGGGTCGTACATAGGGGTGGAAACCATGCACATACATTTGCAACACTTTCAGAATTAGTCAGTGCTCTGCCACTTAACATGAGACAACAAAAGCGGCCTGCAGCAGCAGCTTGTCTCCAACTTGGGGAGTGGCGGAGCTCCAGGAGGGGGGCAGTCCTGAGTGGCGGTGGCCGCCATTTTGTTCACAGGAGTAGAGCGTCAATAGACAGCGAAGCTACGCAGACACCGTCGCAGTGGCGCTTTAAACTCGACATGACCTTTAAACTTGCAGTCCGAACAGAGGCTGCGAAGTATCCGTGATACGTGCGATTTCAAATGAATCATCGTACCTCCAATTGAAATCCTTATTCAATATCATGATTAAATATCATGCTACACAAATTAGAACCACTCTACAGGGTTTCCAAAAAAAAGGCTACCGAACTTATTCTCGTACTTTCAATCGTACTTGCACTGTTGAAAGTTATGTTGAGGTGTACGATTGTATTAATAGTATTTAAAATACGTTTATAGCGCATAAAATACAGCACAACTAAATAAGTTTCATTTAAAATTTCCGCCTTTTCAGGATGCAGCTTATGAAGCAACAGCGTATTGTCATAGTTGCTGCTTAAATGTGATTCAAAAGTTTCAAAGAACTTGCTGAATAATTAAAAAAAAAAAAGTAACTTAACATCGGGTCGCACGTTAGCGAGTTAAAGCCATTCAACATCCTAAGCTTTTTTTCAATACCTGCGATCACAACAATAAGATATTTTATAATGGAACAAGAAGGCTGTAGACCAGCTGCCTAATCTGAAAAAATTTTGGCCAGCGATCAAGGTGATACTGGTTCACCTTCAGAACAGCAAATGAGGTACCTCGCATGTGAGGCAACATTAAGCAGCTGATTAAAGCTCAGTAAATCGCACAGAAAGGTCGAACATCAACTGCACTAACAGTGGCGGCGGAAAGAAACTCGGCAGCGCCAATTCTTCACTGATTACTAAATTACACTAGTTTTAAGTTAGCTCATCTTAATAAGCTATGTACCATTCACTTCCGTCATTTTCTCATTTAACTACCTTGTTCATGAATTTTTAAATGAAATTTGTGCTGGTGTTCTTGTTAGTTTCTATAAGACAAAAGGCCCAAGAGACAACCCCGCATCTAAAAAGAATATAATTTTAAAGAAATTTTGGTACAGAATCGTGTTCAAAATGAGCCAAACTTGTCCATATTTAGTGGCATAACCTTTCTGGGATTTGACAGCTTGCAATCTTTTTGGCATTCCTCTCTC
>VOMN01047384.1:0-15797 GCA_014899125.1 Orchestia grillus | reverse complement strand
TACATACATTCGCATCTTCGGCTCAGCGTCATGCGAATGATGGTCAAGGCAATTAAAAGGTTCTTTATTTCAAAACCAGATTACAATTTAGTTTTTACTACAATTTGCTGTTTCACATTGTATTTCAGTAAAATAATTTAGAGTATATTATAGAGTGAAGTCTCAATTGACTTGACATGATTAAATTCCCAATTTTAAATCATATCTATTTATCTTCTCCGCTCAATAAATTGGACTTNTTGGACTTGATCAGTCGTGTGTAAGCTAAGTATAAGTGCATTATGATACATACATTTATATGTACGCTTAGCATAAGGTCCTGTAGGATGCTCTAGAAGTCACAGAACTTATTTGGGCCCACAAGTAGCTTTGTATAAAAAAACTGTCCACTGTAATGTTATGAGAAATCCATGTTTGTAATAGCTTTAAATGATGCAACACTTACGATAATAAATTGTTTCAAATTGTTTTGAATGATGTCGACTTGGTTATCTATAAATCACTTCTGAGTTGCATTGGCAATGTGCTGTGGAACATTGTCACTTTGGAAAAAAACCACTTGGGCAAAGACGTCATGATGTGGAAGATTTTTGAGTATTTCTTCCAAGAATTTTCGGATACCTGTATCATTTATCTTCCCGTATATTGGTCCTATTTTTAATTCCTTTGTGCCGTATCCCAATGTGATGAACATCTTCATATCAATACACTGCCACCCTCGAATTTTACACAGGCTCACTGTAAATGATAATGACTAGCTAATGCTGGTGATAAGAGCCAGCAGAAGCTGTTAATAACAGTCAGTAGAAGTTGTTGACAAGAGCCAGCCGATGTTGAGGAAGAGCCGGTAGATGTCGTGGAAGAGCCAGCAAATGTTGAGATAAGAGCCAGCAGATGTGGTATGAACCAGCAAATGTTGGTGATAAGAGCCAGTACGTGTTGGTGATGAGAACTAGCAGATGTTGGTTCTTATGAGAGCTAGCAGATTTAATAACTACCCTGCAAAATGCGACAGTAAATAATTGTCACCGGCCAAATGTCACAATTGTGCACATCACTACAGAACTGGTACAATTTTTGGAATAGCTACATGTTCCATTGAACAAAACAAAAATTATTGGAGAATCAGTGTGACGACATCGAATTCTCCGTTGGTTTTGCAAGGTTTATTCAATTTGAAATTACATTTCACAAACTAAGAACAAGTGCCTCGAATTATATCTTTTGTTTGTTGTATTTAGTCTTGGCACGATCAAATTAGAAATGGCCAAGCTTCTGTCATTAATCTACGCTACTATAGAAGCCGTATCCGTATGTCCAAGGCCGTCAGTAATTCGATTAAAAAAAATTCGGTTCCAGCTCAATACATCTACACATTTTTTTTTTCAAATGTTTTTTTCAATAATTTTAAGAAAATAATGATAGATAAACTTCTTTTCGCACCTGTTATACCATTGCATTGATGCCTCCAATGAGCAATCACAAATAAATCCTTTAAAATTTTCTAGTACTTGGAAATTATATTTTGGCATGTATGTTACCGATTATTTCATATACACTGAAATGTTACGAAATATAAGGAACGAAAGCACAGGTAAATAAACAAATCCCAAGGAGAAGTTCTACAATTATCATTAAAAACTCTTCTCAATTATTCCCTTGTTTTTTCTTTGTATATTTCACTTCCGCAGTGTTAAAAAATTAGATACGACATACTTCTTGAGTCCAGGGTCCTCGGCCATTTTTCCTAATCAGCGAGACTGTGTCAGAGAAGGTACTCAGTATCAGTGATAATGATAGTTACTTTATTTCACATAAAACTTATTGTAAATAAGAGGGTATATTAAGGAATTAATATCAATTGTTCTCCCACTTTAGCTGAGCTTGTGTACTAATACTGTTTGTATTACACTCAGAACTTTTGGACTGATAACTTTTATGCTTTTGACAACATAATATTATGATCAAGGATTTTTTCATTTTCCTTCCGCACCACTTGTTAAAACTTGTGATAATAAATCATTTTATCAATGGTAAAGACGAAGTAAAGCATCTTATTTGAGGTACGACCACTTAGTAGCGTGTGCGGCACCTTCAGAAAATTAGCGTCACTGTCTGTCGTTGGAGGCATGTGACAACACCCGGACCAGGTTTACATGAAAAAAAGTTGTTTTTCTCCAAATTTGAAACTGTTATCATGGACGCACAGACGACATAATCGGCGGTGGAAGTTGTTTGTTCGGTGAGGCAATTTTATCTCGTTGAATATCAGAGCTGGTCAGCCGCAGGCAGTGAGCGGCTCAGGGTTGGTCCTGAACGCCAGGCCTTTATCTCTAAACAGCATTCCATAAAATTATCATGAATTTCCCGCCGGAATTCTTAAACCTCGTACGAACATTTTTCTTTAGTTCTTTCACACATCAATGTGTCTATGGGACTTATCCAACTTACCGGAAATTAAATTTAAATATATTTCAGAATTAAATAAAATTAAATTTAAAATTGATTTAATATTGGATGAAATTAAATTATAAATTAATGTAATATTAAATAAACTTTAGTTTAAAATTTAACCTAAAATTTCACTTTTTATAAATAAAATTTTATTTTAAATGCTAGGAATATTTTTTTAAACTAAAATTAGTCATGTATTTGCTATACAGCTACAACCTCACATAACATTGTACACAAGCAACAACCTCACATAACATTGCACACAAACTTCAACTGCATTGTGTAATTGACCTTTGATCAAATTCCACTCGGACTGCAATTTCCAGACTGAGAGTAGCTTACAATGATATCTTCAGGAATAATCTCATTATTGCTCTATATGTCAGGGCCTCAGGCCTGTCCGCATCTCAGCGCTAGCCAGAAAATATGCGTCCAGACACTGCGTAGAAGGTAGATTTAGAAGGCAGTCGTCCAGCCTCCTGGAGAGAACGGAGAGTGTCAATAATGTTCTTCTGAAGGCACAAGGTGGGCCATAAGTAAAGTAACCTTACCCTCGACGGTATCACTGATACACTGAAAAAGCTCCGCACCCATTGTGGAACTACTGATCTAATAATTATGAAAGGGGGTCTTACTTACGGCTCACTCTTTAGTAAGAAACTCTGACTCATACCGACTTTCTTCCCTGCTGCTGAGGTGGAACAGAATATTGCATGCGAACATAGTGGTATATACGGGAAGACACATTATCTAGGACAGTCAAGTATTTCGAAATACAATTTTTTTTATTCTGTTGTTCATGTAATATTCTCAGTTGTATTCTTTACCCAGTACACACCTCGTAAATTGCCTACAGATTTGTAGTCTCTTCACATCTTGTGTCTTTGTACATTTAATCGTGATTTCTTAAAAAATTCAGTATCAATAATGTTCTCATCAGTATAGCTATTCTAATAATTATAATAAAAACATCAGACTCATCTACCGGTTCCGGTTCAACAGAGGTAAAAACAATCCAAATAGAAGAAGGCGACTGCGGCACAGGGTGCTTTCAAGGCCAGATGACATGATAGAACAAAATGTTCATCGGAACAACCGCATCATTCTTCCAAACGACTGTAGTTAATATATGGGGCTATATTTCACGACCGAATTATTTATCTATTTATCCATGCTTACTTTTCTTTCTCTCGGTCGTCGTAAACCATCGGGCAGAAATTCTCGTCAAGTGTACCATTACGTTCTTGTTAAGACGTGGCGACTCGTCCGTTTTCCCATGTTTTGCTGTTGCCACACTCTCGCTTCGCTCAGTTAAGATATTTTCTCTCGTGGAAGACCTATTAATGAATCCACACGGGCACAAACTCGACAAATCGTGCGAAAAATTCAAAAGAAAAAAGTTATTGCGTTCTGAATTGCCGACATCAAATCCATGCTCTCAGCATTGGCGAAAAATAAGTTTACGAAATGATGAAATGTAAATGAAACATGTGAATAAAATTCATACACGCATTTGACCGTACGTAATGTATAATTCTAAAGTTCTAAAGTTACATTCGAAAAGTACAGAACCTCAAATGAAAAACTCCAGGCCGCAGTGGTGACGCTTTCCGCTCTCAAGCGAGGAGACCAGGGTTCGACTCCCGACAGCTCAAACGGATTTTCGTCAAATTATGGCATGCTTTCCAGGGGAAATGAAGCTTCAGTCTCATCTCTCTTAATTAAGCATCAGTAGTTATGAGGCAGGGAAAGTTACATGTTGTGTTGCACTTGCAAGGTAACTCTGTAGAAATAATTAGGTAAATTTTTCTTCTTTCATTATAGCAGCCACACTCGTGCACGAGGACAAAACTGCAGCGTGCATTTTAAATAAGGACAAAAAAAGTTAGTGGCAGTAGACAGCCTTAATGAGCAAATATTTTGAAACTCACAGACTCCAATTTTAGGGTATGATGGGAGGAAAACTCACGAAGTAAAATGACACCGTCAGAAAAATTCTGTTCGAGGAAATGGTGGAACACGCACTTACTAATAACACAACTTAAACAGAAGTGACCTTGACTTGAAAAATGCTGTATACATACATACTACGTGTTTGCCACATACCACGTGTATGCCATACTCTTATACTATCCTTATTAATTCTAACACGGTTTACCGTTGGGTTTTCAACGCCTTAGAACTGCTGAAGGTTGAGAGCTATGAGGAATGTGAGGCTTAAGCTTACTTTTCCAAGGGAAGTACTCCGTGGTAACGTGAAAATCCAGGCCGGATCCGGAATCGAATCTTTACTTCTCAGCTGTGAGGCCATCACGTTCACGAGTGCGCCATAGAGCCCCCACAAAATGCTAGGTACGCATAGGTATAATCTTGCCCGTACACATAACACACCGAATCATTGCCAACGCACGTACACACGCACAAATGACACACACCTAACAAGCATTCTCTAAGCGTTACATTTTTTTTATTGCAGACATTAAAATCAGAGATCAGGCGACAGGTCACAGAACAAGGCTCCGCCCAGACGCCAATGTTGGCGGCTAACAACCGCTGTGGGTAAGTAAGAAACCTATCACAAGAGTTGTGCGACCCTGAGGCATCAAACTTCTCCTTGATTGATGTAAGAATACTGAGCACATTGCTCCTCTGCACAACCAACCCAATTCTCTGCTCCAGCCAAAATGTTTCTCTGCGATCACCAGAAAACTCCGAAATGCGACGCCCGACCTGCATCACAAACTTGCCCGTCGTAACACCATAGGTACCCTGAGTCTCTAATGCCAACGGCTCGAATTTGTAACGTGCTGCCAACAATACATACTAGCACCTCTTACTGACCTCCGCCACACCAGCTGCGAACCTAGCTGATAAAGCCAAACTATTCACCTGAGATTCGGTAAACGTGTCCACGCAGGCTACATGGATTACTCCGTAGATTTCTCATGCAACACAGGAGTAATCTTATAATCATATTTTTAAGTGTCGGCTTTAGGTAACCTTGAAGGACAGAAATTTTGTAGGTAATACCCGCATTTACTGCTGGAAGTAAGTCTTCTATTCACAATTGGCAAAACACTACAATGACTCCATTGTTTCATCACGTTTGCGTAATTCTGTTCTAGCGGATCGGCCGCTCCAGGAAAGAGAAGTACACTCGTAGGCATGGATGTATGATGTTGATTCAAGCGTGTCTAAATTACAAGGTTAGAATTAATAAAATGGATGAATATAAATAGGTAAAGAAAATTAGTGTGTGAGCCAATGAAAAGAGTAAGTGGGATGCTATGTGCCGATGAATTATGCACAAACTCAACTAAAAGACTTTGTGGAGTGTGAGGATACTTGATCAAAATATTTGAAATGGACTATGTTAATTTAACAGACTCTTTCTAGAATGATATGAAATAATTTTCAAATGGGCTTTATGTACATTGTTGTTTATCATGATTTTTCTTAATGCCAATAGTAAGTGATACCATACTGAATGGTATCTTGTGATTGAAGCATAATTCTGATGCCTAGCTATTTCTTCAAGTTTTTTACATGCATTGTAACACTGATAGTGTGTAATACATTAATTCAGATTTGATAACTATATGGCTGGCTTATGAGTAAAAGAATTCATTTCTTTGCATTGTACTAGCTAGTCAACTTTGTCTTGATGCACAGTAGTAAATTAATTTGCACTTATATTTTCTAGAGAATATTTTAACTCGTTGCTATTGATAATTGTATGTAGATGAAAAATTCTGTTATAAAATCATCATAGAACACATTTTATTGTTAGCATCATTTTATTTTAGCAAAAATTTATAATTTGTATTTGTAAATATTCATAGTTGAAAAGGTTTTGTAATAGCATGTAGGAGGAGCTTTGCAAAATATTATCAGAATTTGATGTTACTGTTTTGCCATTCTTTCTAATTATTTTTGGTAGTGTTTTGCACTAGACTAGGTTGTCGAGTCTTTGTAAGGCTCATATTGGCTTGTATTATGGTAAACTAGGTATGCAACATGAGAATTGGAGATCAAATGTGAGTTCTGAAGAGTAAGATTACACTTTCTAGTTAGTCAAGTATGCATGAAGTTTATGTTAAAGTGGTCATGGAATATGGGCTTAGTAAGGATAGCCTGGTATTTGATGAAGAGAATGATAATGTATTTAAAAATAGCAGGCTCTATTTAAGGTGTCAAGGTTGCAGTGACAAGTTGAATTTTAACTTTTTATTTGTGTTCCCTGCAGAAAAGTGAAAATATACTGCATACTTATCTCTGTTTAATTTTTTTTCTTTTGCAGATTTGATGTATATCTTCTGTGATAGTTTTTCATCTGCTTATTCAGATTTCTAGATAGTGTACAGCTTTTTTAATGTGGATAACACCATAGGGCATCTGTTACAAAATGAAACTTACATTTACTTCTTTTGATATTAGGGCAACTGTCTGTGAACTAAAGAAAAGGTAAGTTAGAATTTCCTTTATTATATATGTAGTAATTTTAGTTAATTTACTTGAAACTGAATATGTATAAAAAATAGATGCTAGGTGTCTTTAGTCTCATGGCCTCTCACGTTTAGAATTTGGATGGGAGATGAGCTGAAAACTAGTGAGTTGTCTTGAGATAGTAGAAATTAGTGTGCTATAAAATCATTCTGATACATAAATTTCAACTTAGTCTATTGATTAGATTAAAATATATTGTTTTGTTACAGATATTGGAGACGGAGTGCTTAGCTAGGTGGTGTTTTGGATTTCTAAACTATGAAATGATGCATTAGAGCTTTTGATAATAATGATTGACCTAACAAATTTGCATTTTGCACACTTTGTACTGAACAAATTTGGCTTAAAACAATTATTTCTTGTCTTTCAAAGTAAATGTTCTTCTTTTTTTAAATGAATTTGCTTTATCTTCCAAGAATTCAATGGAAATTTCTGATAGAACTCAGTTGAATTTTTCGAGTACTAGAAACTTGTCTTGGTATTTTGGTTCATGTTTTCAAAGTTTGACTCTTTTGGTTTTATAAACCATTAGGTATATGTTAGTTAGACCAAGTTTTTAAAATTTCAAAAAATGATAGTTAATTCTAATAAGAAAAAGAAACCGTTTTTTCTGTTTATATTAAGTAAAAACCTTAAGTTAATGAATAAAAATCGGAAAAATACAGTAAATAAAGAGGTGAATACAGTGGTCTTTATGATATAAACATCCCTTAACTTGAACACTTCCCAATGTAAATGCATTTGGCAAACAAATTTTATCTTCCAATCTGAATGCAGTTTGTCACTAATGCCAGTCAATAATACCAATCTGGAGCCTGTCCTGTCTTGTTTGCACTTTCCAGAATATGAACTGCCCAAAAGAATGAATTAAATTTGAATCTTGAGATGCCACTGTATATTGTAGTGTATGATTATCATAACCTTAACCACTACAATATTTTTCTGTTTGGAATTTAAAAATGTTTTAGGGTCTGTAAAAATGTTTATAATTATTTTGTCATTTTAATTCCTTGTATGCATGTGTGAATTTTTAAAAATGCGAGTTTGGATGTTGAGTAACAAAATTCTAGAGACAGTTTTCAAGGTGAAGCTAGGTACTACCAATCAAGAATTACAGCTATGTCTGATGATCTGCTACTTTGTAGCCAGATTTGAACACTAAACTGTTCCCACTTTTGGCCTTGGTTTCTAAAAAAAAACCTTATCATTCCTTCCTAGATCATTTCAGTAACCAATCATAGGAAATATTACTCAGAAAGATGAGCTGTATGTTGTCTGGTCCTCTGCAACAGACCAGTAAGTTTGCAACATTGTAGACTAATTCTGTAATCTTGTTAATAAAATACTGTTGCTTCCTCAGCATTGTTGGGCTTCGTGTCAATCAGGTCTACGATGTTGACCACAAGACATACCTCATCAAGCTGCACAAGCCTGACCACAAGGCTGTGCTCCTCATTGAGTCTGCCTCACGTCTGCATACGACACTCTATGAGTGGCCAAAGAGTCCCGCACCTTCTGGCTTCTCAATGAAAGTAAGCAAGGAGGCAACCTCATGCCCTTGAGTGGGATGAAGGTTTTGAAGTAAATTGAGTGTGGTGTCAGTTTTGAAGTAAACATATGTGCACTTTTGGAAAATTTTGAGGGTATCTATTTTAGGAAAGCTTTGAAGTGGTGTGTAATTTTAAAATGTTCATGTTCAGAAAGAACAACTCTTGGATTTGTTAATGTTTCTTTTTAAGGTTGTGCTTCTATGATGGCATTTTTTTAATTTGTTCTATTGTGTATTTGAATTATCCTTTCCATTTCCAGGTTTGGAGTAATTAATCGCTATCATTCAAATTAATATATAATGGAAACCTCATGGAAATTTTCAATTGGACTATAGAAGACTTCAATAACTTGAAGCCTAAATATTAAATGCACAAGTAAACCATTAATAGGAAATTCTGCTCTGTGTATGATGTAAATGAAATTTTTATTGTAAAGCTGATTAGTATTATTTCTAAATATTGATTAATTTTTATTATTTTTTAGCTAAGGTGATAGGATGTCTAGATTTTCATGAGCAGCAAGCTTCCTAAAATATCATAAGGATGTCTAGACTTCGATGAGCAGTGAAAGATCTAGAATGTCCCAAGTTGACTTATTTGTCACTGGTGTGCAGCTGCGGAAGCACCTGCGCAACAAACGCCTTGAGAGAGTCGAGCAGCTGGGAGCAGATCGTGTGGTGCAGCTGACATTTGGCAGTGGTCCTGCTGAACATCACCTCATTGTTGAACTTTATGACAGAGGCAACATCACCCTCACTGATGCCAGTTACACCATCCTCATCATACTCAGACCCAGAAAAGATGGGGAAGATACCAGGTACCAAACTTTTCTATACTCTTTGAAAAGAAAAGAATTTAAGCTTTTGATTGATGCTCTGTGTGCCTCAGCATGATTGTCTTCAATTGTGTTCATGTTTTCCAAGACTTTTTTTCTGATAGGAAGGTCTCCTTGATGGCTAAAATAAATTACCAATATAGCTGTTGACAAAATTGTCTTTGTCTTCAATAAACAATGAAAGTCCCTTCAAAAACAATTATTTTTGTGCATGACTTTTGTCAAACAAAAGTTTCAATTTGCTCGATTTACAAAATATTTTTTCATTCTTCACATCACAGTATGAATGACCTCAATTAAGCTTCCACTCTTAACATTAGTAGTTCTGCTAAGCTGGTGGTGAATTCTTCTCCATTGCTTCAAAATACTCCTCAACCTAAAGGATGCTACTTGTGACCAGCAGCAATCATAAATAAATAAGTTAGCAGGAATTGCAAATCCTGCTGATGTCCAAGAATCGCAATAGCATAAGATTTATTTCCTGGTTATTTTTGAATCTGCATAGCAACTGCATATGTGGCTGCTCATGTAATGTTTTGAATGTAATTCCAACACTGTGGGCTGTAGTTAATTTCAAAGCCTTGGAATTGGACTTGGCTGATGCTTACTAAATACCCTGAGCAGTAACTCCCTTTACCTAGCTTCATTTTATTGGATGCTACATGACTTGGAGGCTTTTTCATTAGATAAATTGTCTTTTTAGCTGCAATATTAGATAGGGGCATTCAGTAATTAAGCAAAGGGATTATTAGCTATAAGTAGGTAAACAAGTACACAATAGTATATTGGCTATTGGCTGGTGCTGGTGCTGGCAATTGGCTGATGTTGGCAAAATATTCTACATAATTATATACCTCACACTCGTTTTTGATTTATTTCTTCATGTTCGTGAGTGATTTCATTATTGACATCTAAATCCCCACGGATCACTACAGTCGCTACCTACCTGGAATTTCTCCAAAACTAACAGAATTGGTGACCATAACTACTGAAATGCTAACCAGTTGTCTGCCTCATCAGCTTTTGTGGGGATTGTATTTAATGTCGATTTTATGTGCTAAGGCATAGTTTAACAGCAAGGTGAAATTGTGTGTGGGAACTGAGAAATGATTCTGCCGATATTTAAGTAATTTAGGTTGTTTACTAGGTTTGTAGCTTATATTGTCTGAATTGTTTACGTAATTCTGTATACCTCTTATTTGAGGTCATATGGACTCTCATGTAGCTCTAAGATTTTGTGTTGAAAAGTGTCCAGTATCAATGAAAAATGTATTTGTTTATCTATATTCTTTGCAAATCTAGTTTCCAGACATAGTCACTATTATTTCACGCTGTTGGAACCAGTGTGAAGAGTTGTGTGATTGCAAATTTTACTCATTAAATATCAAGATCGAATTTATTTTACCTAAACGTTTGAACAAGAGTAATTTGGAGTGAGTCATGCTTGTGAAATATAATAGGTACTTCTTAGGATTACATTAGGCCATAACAGATTTTTGATGTGAACAAAATTACCAGCCTTGTCCTCATGATAAACTGTACTAATTCTGTATTTATGCTTCAACCGTTTTGAATTTCAGATTTGCAGCTCACGAAGTTTACCCCATCAACAACTTCCGAACTGTGAGGGAGCCACCTTCTGTGGAACAAATCTCGGATGCTTTGGAGAAAGCCAAGCCTTCACTAAATATCAAGAAAGTGCTCAATCCTTTGCTGGGTGAGATTAAATTAGTGGTTTGCTGGTAGTTTCATAGCTGTTTCATACACGCCGTGATTATTTGCTTGACTTGAGCAGGTTGTCTTGTGTGTGTGACGATCCATTCTGTGGTCTAGGTGACTTCAGTCCTGTATTGCAGCGAGATGGCAAATTTCATCTAGAAGTGGCAGAGTAGTGTTATGAGTTCCAGTAAACTTTAAGGTCATAGAATTACGATTTTATAAGTTTTTATTCGAGTTTTTGTCATTGAAATCATGTTCGTGGCTTTATTATTTCTGTTTAAGCTTTTCCTGCTGTTGGTTTCTTAGGATGTTCTATTTTTTGGTAATCTCAGATAATTTTTGACATGTATTTGCTACTCTCCTATTTAGTGTATATTTTTAAAGGCAAATGATAGAAAAACATGCATAGGGCTGTCTTGCAAACATATGATCTTTGGACGAAATGTTGAACATAGGCTGTTGTCAACAGTGCTTTTTCAGAAATTTAAATTACAAAAGACAGTTTTGAATGGTTTAGTGAATCTTAAGATGGTTCACTGCATTCTATGGTTTTGATGAAAATGATGTGGCATTGAATTGGAGTTACAACTTTGTTTTGTTCTGTAATCAAATTTAACTTCTCTTACTTCTGTAGTTTTAATTTGGAGCTCCCCTAAAGGGATATGTTGCTCAGCAACCAATGGACTTCGCATGCCTAACAATATTCTGCAGCTCCAAACAACCGAGCATTGTAGATTAAGTAGGGCTCTGCCGCCACCACTACTACTACCACTACTCTGCCACCACACAAATTTTAAGCAGTCCAATGTGTCACCCGTCAGCGTAGTGGTCATGAGCGGGGACCATTGGTGCAGAGCTGTGGAGTTACGCTCGTTCTTTATGTTCATATGGTGTGCTATTTGATGTTGATGGGAAGATAAAGATTTAAGCAAACTTTCATATTTTTATTTTTATTGTATTTTTTATTTAAGCCTCCCACCTGAAACCAAATCGTTAAAACGCAATTTTATTGCTTTAAAAATTAAAAACAAATTTTAACTTGTATATTCTTAAAGGTCTGTTGCGCTAGAATTTGCTGTGAGTGATTGTTGTTTAGATCTCCTTCTCATGCAGTGCTGGAACTTTATGCTGATATTAGTCTAGCTCTAGCATTGCGAGGCTTAGCATTTATACATCCGCAGTTGATGGAAAAGTATGTTAGAAATATTTTGTTAGTAGTTCTATTCTTTATGAATGAAAAACTGCCTAAGGACTTCGACTTATTTAAGTCAGTTTATTTTTGCATTTTTTTCCAACAGGTCATTAGCAGTTTGAAAAAAGATTCGAAAATTTTGTTTCACCATGAAAATGTTTTTTTATGTGTCATAGCTAAGGTTCTTGAATTAAAAATTAAAAATGTTATGCTGCATTTTGTAATAAATGTCAATGTAATCTCTTATGGCACTAATTTAGTGTCTCCTGTGAAACAGACGATTAACCTAGAGGTGTTAAAATTCTCATGTGAGGTGAGGGCCTCTGAACTAGACATGACCATTTCTCAATATGAATTTTATGGAATATGGTCAAGATTGATTCCCAAATTTCTCCTGGGCGCATGTGCCATAGGGGGCACAAAATAGGCAGCAGGATTAGGTTTGTCTTTTGTATGCTGTAGGGACTGGCGTCCCTAGTAGGCACTGTTGGGTTACCTCAGCTGTAGATAGGCCTTCAAAACTGCTATCTCTCATTTCCATTTAGTATCTCAGTTTTCATGCCTTCTTTTCATGCTCAATCTCTTTTTTATATCTTTGTCTTTTCTTCCTCTTCATTTTTAAGTTGCTGTTTTTATGCATAGAGGATGCTATGTGGAAACACTTCTTGTGCATTCCTTCTCTGTATAGTTTATAGTTACTGGTCCCTTCTCCTGGCTCTCTTTGGATCACGTTTATTATGGATAGAAAACTCACTAATAATAATAAAAATAGTATAGTAATTGGTGTTCATGATAGGTCATAAACCTATGATAAGAACTGAAATACATTCAGGAGCTATTTTGAATGTAAACTGATCCAGTAATCTGGAGATTTGCAGAGCAGATGTAGCTGTCGGTTGAGGGAGAGGAGATGAGAGTTGAGGTGTTGCAGACTGCGGCGGCGGAGTGCTGGAACACGAGCTGACTGAGGCTGGAGTGGCGGGCATGACGGTGGCCGGAGTGAGGGGCAGTACAGACCAGCTGCAGCTGCTGTGTGCCGCAGCTGCCAAAGCGCAGCAGCACATGCTCGCTCCCCTCCTGCCCCAGGTGTGGCTGGCACGTGTGCTGAGAGATGAAAATGTTCGCCAATTTTGAAAATGGGGGGTTATGTGGTTATGAATTGGTCAAAAACTGTGTTTTCTTCCAGGGAACTTTAGAAAACAGTTTTCTTAAGAATTTGGTCATTGTACCCCTGGCCAAATAGTCTTGTCAGAGGAAGATTGTCAGGACTTCCAGCAACAGAGGTTGCTACGAATGGAAGTAGAGACTAAAATAAAATATGTTATGCACTGAGAAGATATGTTGTGAGAGAATTGTGAACATGTTTTTAAAAATCAGATATTTTTTAAATGTGACTGACTGAAATTGGATCTCTTCACGGCCCATGTGTTGAGTAGCGAAGTACTTGCAGTGCCTGTGGGGAAACAGTGAAGTCTAGTAACTTATTGAGAGATGAATCATTTTACGAACAAGTGGGACGATGTAATTGAGGCGTCTCCCAACAAATAGACGACACCTGACAATAGAAAGCAATTAAATAGAAATTCTTCATTGAAGCAGACGAAAAAAAAATTTAAATTTGAGGCACAGTTGTAAAAATAAGGGCTAGAAAGAAATTCAGCAGTGGTCAATTCATACAAAAGGCTTAAAATGTGAGAAAAAACACATGAAAAGCAGAATATTTAATTATGAAAGGTTTTATAATTTTCTGTAGGACAAATGCTGTATTTGTTGTGGTGATATCAATCCAGTTTTGGTGTGCAGGGCTTCATCGTGCAGCGAGTGGAGCGGACTCGTGCCGGCGTGGACGACGATACCTCAGAGACGGTACTCATTTTCGAGGAGTTCCTGCCGGTGCTGTACGCTCAGTACAGGGACAAGCCCCACCTCACTTTCGAGTCTTTCAATAAAGGTACGCAACTGCCACTCCTTTTGGGTCTTTCAATAAAGGTACTCCACTGCCTCCACTTGGCGCTAAGTTGTGGTACTCATAGTCAGTCACTGCTGCTTCTGGTTCTTGTCATTTGTGTTGTTTAATGTCCTGACGTAACTTGGAGCTTATGTCTAGTGATCTTCACACCCCTTTGTTTTGTGTACATCTTGCCTTTTGCTCCTTCTAAAGAGGGTTTGTTTAAGTCAGCAAAGTTGGTGGCCTGCCAGTAATGAGGGTGTGCTCAGCTCAGCAAAGTTGGTGGCCTGCCCATACTCGCAAAAATTTGTATCAAATTTTCCCTGCTTTAAGGATTTGAGAGCGAGGCTGGAATCATTCTTGCAGGACGTTGTAAATTTTTCGACACTCCGCCTTAATCCAGTCTAATTTTAATTCCGAATTGATATAATGATATAAAAAACTTCCGAAAACCAAATCAAACTACCTTTTTTCAACGATTCGTTATACATTATACATTTATACAGTTTTGTGCAAAATTTGAGGGATATCTCAACTTCTACTTCACATTTAAGAGATTCAGTGTAGAGGTTTTTGTTTGGGATGAAGGAGACCGCCATGAACCGACCTACACACGGAAGTGGCGGCGAGTTTAGCAGGCTGGTAGCACTACCAGCGGTGCCACACGGCCTGCACACCATGACACTGAGAGGCCGTCCCCGTGTCGCTTGTGTGGCGACTGGAGTTGTTGTGGCCGCCACTAGTGGTAGTGGTGTGTGGGTGTTTCATCCGGCGCCTTCTTCTGGAGACTTGTGCAACTAAAATTCACAGCTTCCTCCTCCAGCTGCCAATTTTGTCAATGATATTATCATTTTTGTTAATATTAACTCCTTGAAAAGCGGCACATTACGCTTTTCAAGAAATCGCGTTGGTTTGTTTCATGAAAGTAAGCATCACTTCACGACTTTGTGATCAAAATTTGTGCTACAACTGAGACTTACAATCACTTCTATGTTTTAACCATCTTCAGTTTACTGGATGTTTTCATAGTATGTGTATAGAGAAATAATCTGGAGTGGAGTTTTTGTTTATTCAGTTTGTGAAGATAATAATTGCTTCAGGGTAGACCAGCGAGAGCTTCAGCACTCGTTGCCAAAAAAAACATTGTTCTCTCTCTGAACGATGAGAGGCGCCTCCCTTCGAGGCTCTGAAAAGTGTCCTTGTGTTCTCATTTCTGTTGCTGTATGCTGGCCCTAGATGAGGAGACGGAAACAAAATCAGTTACCATAAATTGAGATAATTTTTTAGCGTATGTTTTTATTTTAACTTAGCGTAACTTTTCAGGTAATTTCTTTAGGGAGAAGTGCTTCTGCTCTCGACATGGATCATCAGACTTTGACCTTATTTTGTGCCTTCTTGTGCAGCCGTTGACGAATTCTTCCAGCAAGTGGAGTCGCAGAAGCTGCAGTCGAGAGCCGTGCAGCAAGAGAAGGAGGCTCTCAAGAAGCTGGAGAATGTGCGCTTCGACCACTCGAGCCGTGTGCAGGCGCTGCAGCAGCTGCAGGACCTGGACACACAGCGGGGCCAGCTCATTGGTGAGGCACACAGCGGGGC
>VOMN01047380.1:0-36502 GCA_014899125.1 Orchestia grillus | reverse complement strand
CCCCAGGACCCCCCTCCCACGCAGGCACCTGATGATGAGTTCACATCAACGCTAAACTGAGCTACATCGTTAATAATTCATTCCTATTGCTTTAGGGATGTTCATATTTTTACAACAACACATGTCAATAACGTTTACTCTGGTTGAGTGTTATTTGCCTTATGCTCTCAATTTACAAGACGATAGTTGCAATTTGGTTGCGTTTCTTGAAACAAGCCTTTTATTTTCTAATTTCAAGAGTATTCGATGGATTGTATTCCGTTTAAATGCTAGAAAGCAGATTTCAATGGGCAAATTTCTCTGTCTCATTTCACTTTTAAGTCATCTTTTGGAGCTGAATGACTCAATTCGCTGATCGTGCTTCACGCACCTTGTCAAGTTGTCATACATGAAATGACGCAGAAACTTGCCACGTTTGTTGCGATGTAACACACCGCTGGGTGAGTTCAACTCAATAAAAGTAACATCGTGGCTAACAATTTTTTTTTAAAACCAGCCACCTGGGCAGGTGGAGCTCGACACCGCGTGCGTCACAGGCATGCCGTGCTCCTAGCAGTCTCAGTCTCGCAGTCGGTCACGCTATCATCCCTTGCTTTTTTTTACAAAGTTATCCTTGCTCATATCTCATGCCGGAAAATGGTAGGCCAATCAATTTTTCATTAGATTCGTTTCATAATTTCATGGTTGGATTTTGTCTTCGATGTATGTCAGCGAGTTACGAATATTGTGAGGGATAATTTTCTTCCCGTAGTCATACCATGTTTTTATGAATTTTTTTGGAGGATAAAATGGCACAATCGAAAGAAAAGTTGTAGCGGGAGTTCATCAAAACTAACACGAAGATCGGTCATTGCATTTAAACTTTAGATCAACTTTGGTTAGATCTTTTGCTTAAATTATTTGTTCTAAAATTTAAAAATAATTTAATAGATAACTCCAGGCCAGCAAACCACCTCCCTTTCGTGACATTTATCGAAAATAAACCCATAGAAATGCAAGGTTTTGATAAATCATGTTTGAATTTTGTTAACTTTTGTTCAATACAAAAAATCGCAGCATGAAGCTGCATCAAAAAGCTGCACAGTTTCATTTCTGAAAATGACGGCTTGTAATTTTCAATTATCTTTTTGGCCCTACAACAAAACCCAGGGAGTTAAAATTAACATTAGCTTCTTATTCTAATTTTTCAAGCACCGTTTTTTTGGTGACCAACGTTTGGTGCTTAGAAAAATTGTGTTCATGCACGACAGCGCTCCCTCTCACAGCGCTCCCTCTCATCCAAATTACGCAATTAAATTATTTCATCATCGGGCCTCTAAGGGAACAATTTGGTAATGTGGCCATCATCTTCGCCAGATTTGAGTTAATAAAAATATTTTAGACCAAAACAAAACTGAAAACTCATAGATATGCACTATAATCTTCTTCGAAACCGTGGGACGATATCAAGAGTTCCATTAAAATCGTTTCCAGCAACGAAGATTTTAAAATTTTGACGTATTCAACGAACATTTCAGTCTTCAAGGTTGTCTAAAAACCTGACAATACATCAACACATACCTTTCATGAATAATTAAATTTCACTGATTAAATGTTTGTTTTCAATGACATACTGTGCATTGTTTCCATAATTTTATACTATTTTGACTCTACTTTTGCTAATAATAATTGATGCAAACATTCTCAAGATCATCATGGGCCAATAAATTTTGGACAAATTCCTATGGATTTTAAACATGAAAAAAAAACAGAATAAAAAGGTGGCGCATGGAATGAAATTTTTCTATAATAAATTTTTCTGAGCACATATTGATGAATATCAGACCAGAGAATTATCTTGATGGGAAAATCTGTATGTTTCAAACTTTCAGATCTCGCACATGGATTAGTCCCCATGATGATGAGCTCAGCTTTAAGGATTTCAAAGTGTCGGTAACTTTGTTGCCACTGACAGGCGGGAACACAGCATCAGTTCAGGATACTGACGTAGCACTTCAGTGATAGATAATACTTTATATTCATAGCACAAATTATGTAGATGAATTCAGGATATCTCTCAAGATTAAAGGACCATGAAGGAGATCAATATTTTACGGAAATACTTCTATGGATTCTCCACCCCCGTTAAGGTAAAACACCACATTTCATATCAATTTTACAAGCAACATCAACTCAAAGAGGCCATACACTGTATTTAGATTGCCTAGGCAATTCGAAATGGATGAATTCACAGACATAAGCACACGGCCTAAACGCTTCCTCTTCACAGATTTATCTCAACATCGGGCACCAATACCTTCCCTCATTATGGAATTTCGAGCCAACAGTGTGCAATAATTGTAACCGATGGCACTCGGAACGACGGCACAGCCACCCAAGCCTACATCCTCTCGTAAAAAACAGCATCCTCAGTTCCAGCTTTTGTCGTAGTCAATATAAAGTTTAAACTTATTCAAGTTCTTTTTGGCTTGCATTTTTCCACTCCACGGGCCACAATGCAAGAGTTTATTGGAGGCTGGTTTTAGGTTTTCTGTTCGACAGTGAGTTTTTTGTTCTATATTTTCATCGCCCCAAAAAAAGCATCCGGCTGAGCGCTTCACTTTCACACATCTTCCCACGGTAACAGCCGCTGGCGCACTGACATCCTCACGCTACTCCAGCCCGCTCGTCTGTAAAACTAATTATTGAAATCTTACGGTGAACACAAATGCACCGCGTGGACACGGATTGTTTTGACGTCAATGGTTTTATTCATGCGTCGTCGGATGTAGTTACGGAAAACAAAAAATGAGAATGTATAAAATTTAATTCATGCTTTAGAAATGTCTCCTGAGCCCTTTTAAAAGTTCTTGGAATAATATTATGCAGAGATTTTTCTATTTCCTCTTGGGTAATTTGGACGGGAGTCACCATATTAAACTTTTGATCTGTGTGCGATTTGGTTCATGATGGCTAACCCGTCAATAATTACAAATTGTAGCACTTCATGGTAAAAATATTACGGGAATTAATTGTCTCGCTTCACGTTTGTGCAGAGGCGTCCCGAGCTTCCGTTTTGCCCCGTGCTTTCCATTGTCGTTGACGCGGGTGGGCGAAGAGTTAGTGAAATATTCGATGTTTTTTCCGCAGAGTTTCTTACGTTTTTAGACTAAATTCATTCTAAAGATTCTTTAACATACTCGTAATGTCGTTTTGCACAAGTATGGATAGTTTTTGAAGCTTAGGCACAAGCTTTCTAACCTTACAAGAGAGTAGATAACTCTTCAGTGGGGAACTCTTGAACTTGTAGATCGATATTTGCACATTTTGAATAAAATGAATTAGACTGAGGATAGCCGGTTTTACAGAGAATGTAGAGAGTAGAAAAGTGAAACTAACGTCGCATATATCAATTACTATTGAATTTTTCTCAGGTAGAATCGAACACTTCGTTTTTTCTAACAGCTTCTTTGAGAATATTATTTATTCGCAAAGTTAGGCACGAACAACCAGGGAGAGGAGGCTGTTGAAGATTATGGCAGGGGCAGAGTGCTTACTAGCCTTCAGAGTGAGTGTACTTACCATTAGAAATAGCTTGATTACCCACGAAGGACGTTCAGCTGGGGCAAAATCAATTTGCATTTCGGAACAAAGAGCTTAGGCACAAAACCTCCTGCGTTTCAGGCTCTGACACGCTGCTGACTGATGGAGGAAACAGCCGTCTACGCGACTGTGCATTTATCGACTGCTGGACCTCTAGCAACTTCCCAACTCCTTCGATGGGGAAGCGGAACTATTAGGATGAACCTTTTCCTTCGTGCTAAAAGCGACCCTAGTAATCATAAGGATTCTTTTTCGAATGTTCATAGATAGACTTCGTTATAGACCAGTCACGCTACTCGACGTTAGTTCTAGATAATTCAAGAGTCAATTTGAGAGTTAGGTTTCGATTCTCGATGACATGAAGTGGGTTATATGAATAATTAAATTTGTTTCCTGATAAGAGTGAAACTATTTTTCCTTTTTACAAATGTTTGCTAACTTGGAATAGAGCTGAAATTAAAAAAAGAGTGAAAAGTCTGAACTCAACCATAAATTCTAGTCTTAATGAACCGAGTGATTAGAGTAATAACTTTTGCTGACTTAAAGATATGAAAGACATTCGAACGGTCCTACGAACTTTACGACAGGTAAAGTTTATCACATGAGGAGGAACTGTAGAAAATGCATTACAAAACAACACTTTGCACAATAAAACTTCGTCCTATGTACTGTGGTACATATACTAGTAGGCTCTTTCGTGAGCGAGAAATTTCTTAATACTAACAGTATAATATTGAATCTGTTAAAAAATGTGCCTGACAAAGGTGAGTCTAACTGATTCGATAGGTTTTGTGTTAGTGGTGGTCAAAATTTACTGGAGCCCACTCACCTGAAACTTACGACGTTACTGGCCACAAAATTACAAATTACACAGTCATTATTACTTACTCGGTGATCATGAGTAAGGGAAAGTATACCTATGTAATTTCATGACTGACGCTAGCAACTAACCTATTATGTTATTTTTTATGTACTCGGCTTTTGTAATACGAGAAGATGCAGTGCAGACCAGGAAAGGCGGAAGTCTTCATAGGACTGTGCGGATGTTCTTACCTAAATTAGCTTATATACACATTTATGCGAATTAGTATGAAAACACTGATGTTAGAAATTATTACGATTAGCTATACTGAATCATAAATTACTTAGTGTTGATCTAGGTAATACGCATAAATCACGAACTTTTCAGTCCTTTCTACCTCCCCCCGCAAAGCACGGCACACATGTACACTTATAAGTTGAATACAAGCGATGCACTACGGTGCGTCAGTCGAGTGCTGTAGTCCAAATAATTGTCAGCACTTAACCGGAAATTTCGGATTCGCCCTAGAAAAACTCAGCAGGTTCAGTAGGAACCAAACTTACATGTGCGGAGCCGTGGACTCACATTAGTGAAGCCCGCGTCAAATAACGACAATAGAAATAAGAGCTCAAGAAGTACTCACCGCGATAAGGAGTTTCGTCTCACAACGTACGCCAGGGCTGCTATCAGGCCGAATAGTAGCAATAACGGTAACAGTACGGCCTGAAAACAAAAGTAGACATAAAAAATAGTACAGCCTGAAAATAAAAATAGTACGGCCTGAAAACAAAAATAGTACGGCCTGAAAGCAAGTTCGAACTCAATTATGAACTTATGTATTACACCAACATGTGGTGCCCCCTGATCCATCCTTTAAGCAACTTAAAGGATTGCCTTTAAATATTGAATATCTAACAAAAATTGAGCTAATTAGAAGGCATATTAAATATTACCTTTAATTTTTCCACTTAGATAAAAATTGGTTGATTTTCATTTCATGTACGGATTGTAAATTAAATTGTCACCTTGGTTAAACATCTTATTTTTGGGCTTCTACGACAGAAGAGTAACTTTAGATTTGAGTTAAAAAATAGCTTTTCTCACACAAAAAATACAGCGTCACATGTACCAATCTCACTTTTATGATAAATTTGTAAAAGCTAGTTTCGTTATTGAGGATTGACTTCCGCGACCAAAAAAAAAAATAGACTTTGTCTCTGAAACTCTATAAGTGTTATTTCATGCCATGTTTTACCCCCTGTCAATATAATTCATTTGAATTGCAAATTTGCAAGCACGAGGAGCAAAAGAAGACATAAAACTACAAGTAAAAGCCATCGCCCAACTGAGCACGTTGATACAAGTAAAGGGTACTTTCTACGAGTAAAATTCCAGGTTTCTCACATTGTGGTGGTCACGTTGCGAGTCGGCGATGTGCTGCACGGCTGCGGGACTCCGACCGTGGAGCATCTGCGGCGGGATGAGGTGGAGAGGCTGGTGGAAGCGAGTGGGGGCGCCTCCAGGTGCCACGTCGGGCACGTGCGTTCGAACTCCACCTTGCGCCGCCGGCTTGTGACTCCTGGTGACCCTGTGTCTCCGCGTGGCACTTTTACTTTTACTTCTGCTCCACGTCAAAGCCAGAGCTGCCGTCCGAACACTCACTTCTGACGAGGATGGCAAGCGTCCAACAGCATATTTCGTTTCGTTCTTATGGACGGGGATATCGAAGAGCGCTTCGTTACTACGTAGTGATGGCGATGAAAATGGACGAGTGGAATTTTTAGAAAGACTTTCTTGCAATGGCTGAACTGCCGACATTTTAATTTTTTTCTGGTTTACAATTGGTGATGAGGTATAGAAATTAGTTGTGCTAGGTAGACTAGGACTTACTACAAACACCTGGACGGAAGTTGTACGGTTGGCAAGAGCGGCGCGGGACATGGGGACGGATTCGTTTTCATCGAGTGAGATAAATTTTTGCTCGTTTGCTGATTTGGTTTCGAGGCTTGAAATTGACGGAGCGCTGGAGTTGAGGGATTGAGAGTGTGGAGGTTTCATCCAAAAGCTCTTCATGTACGCCAAGCTGCTACTGGCATGGACAAGGGACTTGTTCATCATGTCCAGGCCATTGTTAAAATGGGCAGAGAAATAAACCTGAGATTCTAAATTTTCTATGTACGTTAAATTATTCATTATTTAGTGCAATATTTAGTAAATACCTGAAAATGACAAGAAGTGTATTTAAATAGCTATATTCCATACCGACTCGAATCATCAGCAAAATTTTTAAAATGTTCAAAGAAGATGTATTTTTTCCCCTATTCGGGGCTTAAGAATGATATTTGATCAAAAATTTGATTTTAGTCATAAAACAGTTTCTACAAAATGGAGTTAATAGCAAAATTTCATTAAAAAACGTTATACTTCCGTTTTGAACACAGGCGAAGAAAAACTTAACTTCAAATGAAAAAATGCATTTTCTTCATGTTTTTCAAATGCATCGCTGAAAAACACGTTCAGTTGTAAAATTTTTCAGAGTTTAAGAAAATGGTTAACTAGTTACCGGACTTTCATCAATTTTTGTGTATATTTTATCATTGCTTTGAAAGTTCTGCTTTCGTTGAAAACTTTTCGCTGTAAAATTCCGAGTGCCATTGACGGATTACTTGCGACCGGAAATTGCTCAGTGATCAGCATTTTAGCTTGAGACTAAATTCTTGCTGAACAGAGGAGCTCTGTTTATTTTCAGCCAAGTTCAGAGCTCCTGCTTAAATCTTTTTGGAACAATTAATACAAGTTTTCCATTATTTTCGAGGTTGTGTTGAAGTCCAGTGCACGGTCTCTCGTGCTAACGACCGTTATTTAGAACTGGATGCAGACTAACGACCGTTATTTAGGACTGGATGCAGACTAACGACCGTTATTTAGGACTGGATGCAGACTTAGCTGTAACGCTGTTCTTGGCAGTTGATCACAGGGGAGATGCCCTGCCTCCCATCCGGCCTGCAACAACAGGATCATGAAACTTAATTAGGGGCATTTCTGTGGTGCTTACCTAATGCCTCTCTGAGACACGGCAATGTTCCTGCTCAATGGAACGGCTGCCATAATTCCACCGTAAACACGGCAATAAGACAATGGAAAATAATTCAAACCCTTTTCAGAAAACATCATATAGAGACTGCTTGGAAAGTTATGTTACGAGGGGGATAAAATCGTACTCCATAAAAATAAGGTTCTTAGGAATAAAAATGCGTGCAATACAGACCATTGATGTAATTTAATTTACGTTTAAACGTTTTTTTTTGCGAAATATCACCCT
The DNA here is from genome assembly GCA_014899125.1 of Orchestia grillus. Lineage (NCBI taxonomy): Eukaryota > Metazoa > Arthropoda > Malacostraca > Amphipoda > Talitridae > Orchestia > Orchestia grillus. The sequence continues at coordinate 28,796 of VOMN01047380.1, read as the reverse complement.
AAAAAACATTGTTGTTCAACGGACGTAGAAAACTAAACTGAAATTAAGAAGTTTTAACTCAATATGTCTCGTTCAGTAGAAAACGGCCGTGAATGTCACCGTCAAAACGTCTTTCTTTTTGCAAAGCTTGGAAAAACCGCCTTATTGGGAGATAGGTCCTCTCACTCATACTCATAGCACTTACGCGTCATTGTCACTTCATGAGGGACCCTATCCTAATCATAGATTGATGTTTAAACACACCAATAACTTAATGTACAGCCTCCTAATAAATTCAATTGTTAAACTTCAGTACAAAATTAATGGTAAAAGTTACTTCTAAGGTACTAAATTTTACAAACTTGATCGATTCACGCAACGTTTGAACACCGTCTTTCATCATAACATCCAGAAAGACCTCTGACGTCCGCGGTTGGGAGTTACCTCACCATCACACCTGCTCACTGGGTATTTTACACTTTCGCAGTTAGGACTTTATGTTAACATATATTCCTGGATTCCGAATTTTTCTTCTGGAGAATATCTGACCTTTGTGCATGCATATTTGGCCTCTAGTACAGTACATTTTGTTTTGTAGTCTGGTTGGTAATTGATGTTTACTGTGTTGCCTGCGGTGCATTGTCAACAGTAATACATGCAGATTTTTTTGCTTCTTTATGAAAAACATTTATAGACAAGGAGAAACAAAAGAGCTGTAACCGCCACCACGAACGAGAAATGTTAGGTCTTACAGGATATGAACACCGTAAGATACTCTGATCAATTGGAAGTTGGCCTCTACAGTCCCAAATGAAGACTTTGATCCCAAGTTGCGCAACGTCAGAGCGACTACAAAGCCCTTTTGCTGAGTCACCAGTTTTTGCATCGCATCGCTGGTCTAAGAAAACGACTATCGGAGGCTATTGATGGTATGGGTAATGTAATGAAATCAATAAAAACATATGGGACGAAAAATATCTTATTGTTCTGATGGCTAGAGTACAGTCATAGCTGAACCAGATGCCTCACAAACGAAGGATCGAGCACTATGAAAAGACGACGGCTAGTCCGGGCCGCTAATACCAGACATATCACAGTTCTGTTCGTTCACCGTAACTTGACTACAATAAAAAATTAAACCGTGATGATAAAACGGTTTGGATTGCAAAAGAAAATAATCTGTTAGAAAGAAGTGGTCTATTATGGAACAGTTATTGCCAATGTGCTACGCGAGAGCCATTTTAATTAACAGAGAATAAAAACCGTTCTTCGTCTTTAACCCATTTTCGTTGATAAGACCGATCTGAAGGAACAATTTTTGACTTTATGACGTGATTGTTCAGCAGAAGTTTTCTGCAGAGCTTGCACGATGGATGACTTACAAAATGGAAGAAAAAAGGACAGAGTGACGTCGAGAAGATGATGAAGTGCAATCGTAATTGATATTCTTTTCGGTATCAGGCCAATCCTTCAATGTTATCCAACTTAGGGCTGGCGTAGACCGAGTGACCTTGGCAACAGAGCACGGAGAATTTCAGCCGTTAATTGTTTAAAGGAATGGCAGACCGTCCCAAAATATATTTAATCTTACCACATTTCAATCTAAGAAACTGAGTTTAACTTTGCTGTACGAGGAGAGGTTATGACATTAATACATTGTGTTTATCATTTAATTGTGAACTTGAATTAACTAAGTGATATTAAAATTCATTCAGTTTTTACGATTATTTCTCACACAGCCTGCACTTTTTCACACAGCCTGCACTTTTTTCCCACGGCTTGCTCTTTTTCACACAGCCTGCACTTTTTCACACAGCCTGTACTCTTTTCAAATAGCCTGTACTTTTTCACACAGCCTGCACTTTAGTCGCTCGTTAATTTTTGGGTACAAACGAGGATATTCAATGAACTTGAACTTGAAGCTTCTTGACTCTTCGTCGAATTCAATCTTGAATAAGATTCCTCATTAAGTTTGACTACGTTTATCAACCCCAAAATTACGAGCAACAAGATTATCGAGTCAGCAGAAGAACAGAGCGTCGCATCCCAGCTCTTCCCTCACAGCCCAGACGCCTGTACTCCGGCATGCTGTGCAGCGGCCTACGGCGAGTGTTGCTCTTTTATTTTTCAACCCTAGAGCTAAGTTTATCATTTGGCTGGCCTCCAGAAGCCAAAATTCACATCATTTTTCTCGTGTTCCCCAGAGGAGACCGGAGTTATTAACAATAAAGTTTGGCCCTCAGTTTGTCCGAGGGACCAGGCAAGGGAAGTCTAATGTTGATATCTTGCTTATCTTTGGACCTGGACTGGAATTCGTCAGAGCTACTTTGATGTTTTGCTTAATAGGTGTCCCATGAGGAACGATGGATAAATTTTAGGGGACATTTTGAAGTTTCCAGGACGATGCGTCATCGTAGAGTGCAAATCGAATTGTGTTTTCTTAATTTTAGGTTCATTTCCTGAAATACCTGAAACGAATCTGAATGAAATACTGCCGTTCAGGAAAAGATTCGCTGATGATGTTTCTCATAGAAAACTGTCAATATTAAAAACAGTCAACATTTTATTCCTTTGAGTCTCTACTGTGAGTGAATGGTCGGAGACTAATTCTCTATAATTACGATAATTATGATGTGACTGATATCAGTAATAACAATAGTAACATGATACCTTGAATACCAAAGCTACTCATTCTAACTTTTACAGCAACTAGAATAGAAATTTTAAATAAGTGATATTTTCCCTTCAAAAAGGAAAATATTTCATGGTAAGTGTGCATACCATTCATAAAGTGAAAGGTTGTCAGTTTTCTATTTAGTTTTTTAACGCAGAAGAACAGGGAAATTCGTTACCACTCGTTAAGAACTGTGCAATTTGTACTTCAATTATACATATGTCAGAGACGCGCTAAAAGTTCAGAAAAAGTATAAAAGCAATAAAAATTATTTATGTAGATTTTTGAATAACTTCGTTCGTTCAAATGAAATTATTCCAGTTTTCGAAGTTATCTGACGTATTTGCACCCATGTTTGAAAAATCCCGGAAAATTTTTCGTTCGTGTTTATAATATTCAGGCTCCTTTGTGGAGTCACTACCGCAAATTGTAGGAAAGTCCCTCCGATTTTACCTGCGCATGTATATTATCCACATTATCTTTCGTTTACCCCGCACAATTAATGTGTTTGTCTCCTAATGCATTTTTTCCAACTGCTAATCTGTAGCAGCTGGTAACTTGACAGGTGTTCTGGATTACCAGCTGCATTTTCAGCTGGTAATATCAATACTTACCTAATGTAAGTATTAATATTAATACTTATCTTATGCTTAAAATTACATGTAACTATTATCTTGATCTCTGATTTAAAGGACAGTACTCGGTGAATATTGTAATAAGAAGACAACATAAAAATATAATAGATATAAAAAGTTAAAAGTCCGAGCGAAAGGGTTGAAGTAAATTTGCTTGGTACGCTTCTACAGTTTTAATGCAGATGTGCAGTACGTTACAGACGTACAGCGCATTGCAGATGTACATCTGAGCTCAACTCAAGTGTCACAGGACAACTCAGCATTTGAAATTTGCTCTTACGAACTTATCGTTAGTCTCGGGGAAATGCCACTCTCAGACATCGCATCGTGCATCGTTAGATTTAGCGTGAAATGACGGAATTATTTCCTCGATCACAGGTCACAGAGGCCGCGCCACGCCCTCAATAGGCCAATCCAAGGTCGTGCCCAAGGCTCTGGCTATCGATTTTTCCTTTCAAGATTTCAACAAAATGAAACTAAATTTGTTCGTTTTGGAACGTACAAAAGATCACTTTCTCGAAGGATTTATTTACTTAACGAAATTATCCTGCTTCCAAAATGCTAATGCATAAATACTTGCAGATGTTCATTATTCAGTGCCAATCGCTTCTGTAGAGATGGAAGCTCCTGCTTTTAATGTTTCATTAACATAACCTCTGTTGAACTCAATCGGGTCACACTTTTTAACTTATTTTATAGGCATTGTGATCCGGAAAAGTCCTTAAATAAAATTGATAAATCAATCTTAAAAAATAACAGATTCAAACTAATTTGACGTTGATATTCATACTTTAGGAGATTATAAAAAGAATATGTGTGTGTATGAACAGCACACACATATTCTTCATGGGATGTAACACTGCATTTCGATGTCACTAGAACATCAGAAGCTTGAACATCAAACGTTGAAAGTTACGCTCATGTTCAACCATTCTATCATATTACCAGCATCTATCACGGATACGCCTCCAACAATCTCAACAGCAAAGTCATTAAGTTCAATTGCAAAAATCAGATCTTTTCCTTTTCCCACCAGTAAAAGGTCTAACTTCATTTCAGGGAATTCAGGCCAAAGCTCTTTTACAGTCAGGGGCTTCAGCCCTGAATTATTTAGGTTTCCGTCATAATTACTTTGAAGTCACTAGACCCATGGCGAGTCGTAAGAATGAAAGGGTTTTATTTCCTCGAAATCAAACTACCCTAAAATTTTCGATATCGTATCCTGCTGAGCCGGAGGATTTGCGATAATATCGACTGTGATCCTTCGGTCGACTGTCAGATGTGGAGGCTGTCTGGGATTTCACAGAATGGGAAATGGCCAGTTTTTGAACTTGGTTAATCGAGAATTTTTAATAAGAGAGATTTTCACTTTGAAGAGATCTTTTAGTTATTCACACGATGTTCTGGTTACTTTTAAATAAAGCTTTGCTTTTGTTATTTGAAATATATGTTAACATTCTGCTCTTGGTTGTATAGTAAATACTGTATCTCCTGAAGATCAATTTGAATCAGACTCGATGGGCGATCGGAGAATTAAATGCAAATAATCGTTAAATCAACTCCAGGAAAATGGTTTAAACTAAAATAAATTTAATGTTATAGTACCAGAAAAGTCGAGGAAGACGAGGTAACAGAGATAAGGAGAAGAAAGATGCGAAAATTGATGAAAGGGAAAAAGAAGATAAAGGTCAAAGGAAGCAAAAGACGATCAAGGAGAAGAGGACAAGAAGGAGGAGTTAGCGAACGAGGGAGATAGAAGTGGGGATGTAGATGAGCAGAAAGAAGTAAAAAAGAACGGAAACGGATAAAAATGGATGACGAGGAGGTCTTAGAGAAGAGAAATGGAGGCAAAGATGAATGGGGATGACGACACGAAAAGAGAAGAGAAGTAGAATGAGGATCAGGAGGAAGAGAAAAAATGGAAGAAGAGGCTTTTCAACATTATATTTCCCAGGTACATAATCACTCAAGCGTCGCTTTCCTAATCTGTATTGCTGTCACTTTCCTCCACTCGAAAACCGAAAAGATTTCAAGTGAGAACGAGCTATTAAAACTGGTCAACTGACGACTCTCAACGGACACCTACGTCCAGGCTGGAAGCAAATGAAACTGCCAAGATCAAAGGGAAAGAAAGGATTAACGACGAAGGACGCGACTCTTGCATGACCATCGGACGAAGTGGAAATCAAAGGGAATCAGAAATGGTTGGTCAGAGATGCTAACAAAGCTTCCTTATTCATAACAGTTTACTCGGAGAAAGTGGGACCTACCTACGCAAATAAATTCTTTTTGAATTTTTATTCACGTTTCGTCATGCTTTGTCTTAAGAAAAATTGCATCTGAAAATGCACGAGGAAGAACGAGGTGAAACTTTGATGAGCCATGTTTCTCTAAGTATTAAAGTCGAGCTCGTTGTGAATGGGTGAGTACGGAATAAAGTTCTTACACGGCTGGTTCATAAATAAAGTATGGTACTAATAACTGGTTTACGTTAAAAAAGTTGATATACTCTCAATGAGTCATAGCCTACAAAGTACTATAAGGAGGCATAAAATCGTCAAGAACACAACGAATAACAAAATACTGTATATAAAGAAAATATTTTTTTACGTACAATAATGCTTTGGGGCCTTTTATCTTAACTGCCACCGTTCTCTCAATGCCAGGGCATACTTTTTCATATACATATTCTTTCCAACATCCGGATGTGGAATGTAGGAATAAAAAAATAATTTCAATGTATAAAAAGACTGTCCATGTCCTGATCTCGTAGGCGGCTCAAGCTGTTGATTTGATAAAATACCTTGCTAGCAGAAACCAATACATCAGATGTCAAGAAATGGAGAGTGTACTTTGCTGTGGGTTTTTTGCCTCATTTCAGTGATCAAAAAAGAAAGAACAGGACCGCTCATTGCGTGGTCGTCAGTTTCGACATAGTACATCATTCCAGGATGTTATTCGAGGTTTGCATGGTGTAAAATTTAGGCTAAACTTTAATAACCGAATTTTATAGAGCGTGTAATTCCTGCAATCATTTATATCAGAGCCCGTTAAATTCTGTAGTTTATTAAACTCTCAACCAAATATGTAAATAAGAGTGGTGATTTCTCCGTGACTAACATCAATAATTTATAGAAAATTTGCCATCGATTAACAGCTTAAAATTTTATAGTAAAACGATTTTCTTGAACTTGAAATTTCGAAAAGATCAATGAAGAATTTTTTAGCAGTGATGGTCAGGGGAGAAACTTTATCAAGAGAGGCGCTCTTACATACATCTCTCTGATTCCAGCACCGCAGCTTCTGCTCATCACATTCACATTTTTTATCACTTTTTTATGAAACAAATTGCTAAGATCTCTCGATGCCAATCTGACTGCCTAGATGCTTATATGAGTAGGGAAAAAATGAATTCAGCTCTCAGTTTGCCCGAGTCTTCAATTTATAATTTCTACCGAGTCGTTTAAAAGGTTGACAGATATTAGCTTGCATGCAAACTGGAAGTTAATCGAAAGCAACCCGTATTGAATTGTGTTCGGTTCGCAGATTTACAAAATTAATAAATGTTTATTAATTTTATGACCATCTTACTTGAGTGAGGGCTTACGTTCCAGAAATCTAAGTTACCGTAATGTAATATTCTTGGGTCATACGGGCACGCAAATCCGAAGCGCTATTATTGGATTCACAGAGCCTGGGTCACCATAACTCAATCATCGGTAGGCGGCCTCGAGCGTATTCGGAATATATCACAGAATATTCGGAAATTATAGTTCCAAAGATTGACTCCATATAAAATCGTAGCCTGTCTTTTTGAGTGTTATTTTCCAATAAACTTGGAGTAAGGCCATAACTAAACAAAAACCTATTCAGTGAATTAATTTTTTAAAATAAGAAGCATCATTTAGGAGAATAAGCAACGCTTTTCTCACACATTCTTTATTAGTGTGATAAGCATTTAATATTCTAAGACCACAAAGCCAAAGCCACCGGTGTCAGTTCACATCTACAAAAAAGCAGTCATTGCACAGACGCTCAGAGTGCGTCTAGTCTGCATGGGAAGTGTTGTAATACCACAAAGCCGACCAGGATTGGTACGTCTGTCGAACAAATCCTACGATGTCGGGGTGTGCCACTTAAGAGTTAGTGGGAGTTTGTGTCGTGCAGAGAACACTGGGTGAAGCTGTGGTAAATGAATTTCTCCGCCTACACACTACATCACTTACCAACTAACGGAAATTTATGGGTTCCCTTAGCTCTGAAAATGCATTCTAGATTGTTGAAACGCATGACTTGGCAAATGCTATCGAAATGCATTAGGGAGTATTTCAAATTAGGTGTGGAGCATGGAATGTACTGCATGATTATTCTAAATAGGGTGAGAGAGCAATGGGGGAACATATTTTAGGAGCAGAACTTTAGTGGGAGCACCAAAAAGATGAGTTAAAAATTAACCTAAAGGAAAAAGAGTGAGTACACGTCCTGCTGTGTGTAGTGATTATTAATTGAAGGAAAACGTGAATGAATTCAAAATATTGTCACTGTCTCTACCTTCGGTTTATTTCCTCTCGTTTCTGACAAGAAGTTCTCCAAAACTAAGCGATGATCGCAAAAAACCCAATCCCCACTGAGTATAAGGAATTAGCAATTTTTTATTATTCGAGAAATTGTTCATTGTTTTGCCTTGAAACCTACGTAATCGAGCAACAACCAAGGGTTTCACTGCTGTATTGAGTGTCTGAAAAAACGAGTCTGTAAATCAGAAGCCGATCGTTTATCTGAAGTAGCTCTCCCGCCTATAAAATAAACTCTCTCTCGAAGCTTTTAAGTTTCCTAAGCACAGTGTATTCAGCTTAGAAATTGTCTTGTCTACTGCGGGTACAAGAGTGTGGATTCTCCGTCTACCATTCTGTAATCAAAGTCTTATACAAATCCATCCACGAAGAAGACAACTGACTCGTATTTCGTTAGCCCATTCCTGAACTCGAACTCTTAGCATACGAGGAAATCGTATTCACAGGTAAGCATTCAAGGCTAAAGGCTCGCCATCGACAGTATACTGTAAATATAAATGTAGGGCATGCTCCACGTACACTAAGAAAAATACGATCACCGAGTTGTAAAACTGATAATTCAGGAAACAAAAATTTATGTTTCACAAGCCGGTTAGGCTGAAGCCGTAAGAGTTCGGCTAAAGGTAGGTCGCGCTAGCTGCAGAGAGATGTCTGTCAGTCGCTAGGGGGACGAGGCCTTGTAACTTGTAAGATATTCGAGTGTCGAGACGGTACGGGAAATCTCCGTTTTATGTCATTGTTGATTTATGCAAAATTTTATTATGTCCACAAAATTTAGAGGTTTAGGCATGCAAAATATATTTCGAATTTGTGCCACTAAAATTTTGCACATAAATCAAATTATTTTTGAATTGAAAACGTACGACAGTAAGGCGCACGTGGAGGACTACCTGCTCGAGCAAAACTACTGCTTAAGAGTAAATATATTAATTTTCTGCGGCTAGTATTACAAGATTAGAATGCGTTTTCAATCGGCATGCATCATCGATTGAATTTATTTCCTCATAGCTCCTGTCTGTTAACGTTCTTAGTCGAATAACTTTGTGCATAATGAATAAACCAAAGTCGCAAAAACGAAATAATTTTCAGTCGTGATGAAAATTTTTTTTAATTCGGAGACGTCGCATCATAGAAATTTAAACTTCTTTGAGCGAGCTCTGCATAAAATTTCTTCACAGATAACCTATACAACATTCATGAGCCTTGCCTGACCTATTTTATGATTTTTGAAGAATTTTACTCATTCCGCGCGGGAGACAATCGTGTTGAAGGAAAAATCCAGTTTTGATGAATTTGAGTTCCATGTAAATGAGCAACGGGAAGTATACATTCAAACACCGTAAATTTTTAAAACTTTCATAAAACATTTAAATCGAATAAAAATATTTTTATTCTTACAATGCTTGCATGCAGGTGTATGGTGACAAAATTTGCATAAAAAATAAAGAGAGTTCTGCTATAAGAGAAGCAAAATATATTTTTCAAATCTGATGCTCATTGGAATTGACGAAACTCTTTTCTTATGAATAGAAGTTCTTGAAATGAATTGTCTAAAAAATACACTATTGCACTAATGAAGGTCTTTTCAATGTATTTATTGCATGATAGAGGAAAAAAAGAGAAACATTTAAAGGATTCACACAACTCAGAAGGAAATTTGCGACAAATTGAAGGAAGTATCTGCTAGTGTCCATCAAAATTAATAAATTTTGTGCGTTACTACTTTATATTCCATGTGACTCGAGCAATGTTCGTGCACAAGCTTGCATGCTTTGCGAACACTGTGCTAATGGCCTAAAATTTCCCGGTAGGAAATTATTAAAGATGAAAACGCGAGAATACCACTGCAAAAAGTTATACCAAACAGTCGGATGTTTAACTTTGGGAACTTCTTGGAGTACACTGAAGGCAGAGTTTGATGTGACATTTACTCGGGCATCAGTCAGTTGTAATCAAGTATGGCAGCACGGAACATTTCTCCAACTAATAGGGCATTGTACGTCAGAGATTACTCGGGGAAACTTCCCAGGTCGCTATAGGTGGGCTCAACTGAAATAAGTACTGCGCTGGAGTGCTCGTAACTAAGAAAAACATGCAAAGGAAAAACAAATTGGACAACATACTCAAGAACAGACGCAGCAGAGCAGAGAAGAACTCTATTGGAAAGGAAGAGCCAAAAACGAAGAGAGACACACACCCACTCCCTCCCACAGTTTGCTTGGCACTGAGATCCTTTTCAAGCTCACAGAAATGCCAGACTTGCTTGACCCTTGTTTTCTTCTGAAAAAAGTAAGCAGATTATAGCCTTGCTGTGTTTAGCTAGCCTTAGGTCAGCTTAGCGAGCAACATCAAGAAAAAATATTCGTCATATCGTTAATCAATGCTTTTTCATCCCGACCTCTGAGTCGTCTCCTCTGTGATCAATGGGACGCGGTCTTCAATTATTTGAAGTTAATCATGTTAGACTTTGCATTTGTCTAAGTAGGTTGGTTTATGAGTCAAATGAAATTTGGAAGAGTTTGACATGATCAGGCTGGAAGGGTCAGGGAAGAATTTTTTACTGCAATATTTTCCGGTGCTCCCTCTGCTTAAGTCGATTGACTTTCTTTTGCCATCCATATCTAAATTTTGATAATACGACGAGTAGAGTTACGTGATCTCATAAAAGAATGTTTTTGAGAAAAATTCAGCAGTAAAAGTTGACATGTTTACTCGCAGTCTAGAATAGAAAAACTTACTGAAAAGCTGACGCGCTCGCTTGACTGTAAGTTATTTCAGCTGGTCCTGTGACGTCCAAATCGGCACACGAAATTGAAGTAGGAGACCAAATTTGTCAATCGCATTTCTCCAAGTTCTGACGGTGATCAAGTTCGGAAAAACTATAAATACATCAGAATATGTTCGATTCCATACGAGTTTTCCTCCTTCCTGAAATGGACAACGAGAGAAGCAGGAGATAGCCCTTCTCAGCTCGTATTCAAATCCCTCACCAATGTAAGACATCAGAGACAGGGTAGGAATACCACTATTCCTGGTGCAGTCTCTTCTATGTGTTTAATGCAAAATTGTCTTCGTGAGCTGATGTAAAACTAACATTTACCGAGCATTGTCCGCTATTTTAGTTCCGCTGTAATGATAATCTACTTTTCAAACTAGATCAAAATCTTCGCGGGGAGAAATTTTGCCATATTCTGACTTTTCATTTTACAGTGAGAATATTCTACAACAAGGTGCTTTATTGGCAAGTTTTATTCCTCAGTCGTTGAAAACCTCCGTGATTTGCTATTTGTTAACACTTCATATGCATTATTACGAGTATCAACCTGTTGTGATTGGTGAGGAGACCCGCGCCGGTGCCTTATTACTGGCCCTTCACACGATCAACCAATACCTGAAGACAGTGTCGGCAGACACCCAAATATGGGCAATCGAATGCTAAGTTTACTCTCTATTCTGGAGTTAGGTCTGAAGTCGAGGGATTCTACAGTCCTTTGAATTCCAACTTGACTGCAGCTTAGAGAGCAAATTCAGCATTCGATGACCATATTTGGGTGTCTTCCGACAATGTCTTCAGATATTGACTGTTCGTGCTGGTGCCTCATTAGGAAGACTGGGTCCCTGCTATACAGAGTTAGACAGCAGCTCTACTAGGGAAAAGTTCTAGCTGTCACATGAGCCCTCGTCCAAACTTTAGATACTTCAGACTCATGGAGACCTTTGATTATAATATGACGGTGAAGCTCAGTCGAAGCTTATTCCTGTTATTTTTTCCAATGCGGTGTTGTTGTCCATGCAGATGAAGCGGAATAATTCGATGTCTCTCGTCACAGAATGGGAAAGTTCCAATACTTGCAAACTTATTGAAGTTTACCCTCGTTAACTTCACACACATGTTAAAAATAACAATAAAAACAATAAAAATAACGTTAAAATAACGAAGCAATAACAATATGTATGATCAAGCTCTTGATTTTTTTGCAAAATTAGAGAGAAATTGATAGTAAGACGTAAGATTCTTCGACTATACTGCAATTTCCGTACAACTTTAGAGCGAGGAATGATATGTCGGATAACTGTAACAAATTCATTATTTTTTTCAGCTATATCATTTTGGCATGAGCACATTCATTGGAATAATCTGAAAAATCTCGTTTCAATTTTCTCAATTAATACGCAAAGACTACTTGTAAGTTTTAGCTCAATTTTTTCAGTATGGATTTATTTCATCGCTGAAACATCAAAAGAATTCGAAACGTACTTAAACGAAATCGCAGCGACTCGGCGACTTTGGAGATACAGATGATGTTGCTGATCATTAGAGCAAAATCGTTGTTCATAAAAAGCAAAGCAAGTCAAGGAAGCCATCCATGTTTTCATTTTTGGACGGTTTCTTCATCTCTTCAGCTAATTAATCTAAAAATGCATTGACCGGCCTGACTCCCCTTGGGATGCAAATCCCCTATAGAACTCAGCAGCAGAAATAAAACAATGATTACTTGACTGGCATAGACACCTGTACCCTCGGAAGCACTTTGGAAGTCGATATACAGATGTATGTACGAGGAAATTTCACGTGTGTGAGATAAACCTTGAAATAACTTAAAGCAACAGTTCCCGTCACGCAAATTTCAGTGAATATGCGTTTAAATTTATTGAATAACCGCGCCTTAGCAGAGCATGGCCCGCTATGATAATTCTGTGGATATACGTTTCAAGAATGCATTTATATAATTTTTTTTTAACCTGTCCCCTTCTGAAGAACTTGAGCGATTGAATAATCGTGGCATAATGCACCCTTTGTCACCCGACGCCGGGAACTGGCAGAAAGCTTTCCTTTGATTAGGGAGTTGGAACAGACTATTGAAAACAATAACAAAATCTCTTTTCTATTCCAGAACGGTTATCCTTCATATGCCATATGCCAATCATATATGTTGACTCTTTGACGCAAAAACGAATTGTAGAGAATAACTAAAATTAAGTAAATATGAGGTATAAGATTAAAATTTCTTTCCAGTCTGGTATGCACAGAAAGGGGACTTGGAATTGAACTGGAGAATATCTCTGGTGATCCAATTTCGAATCTCAGAGAAAAAAAATTTTGAGCATTTTTTGCAAACTTACACGTGTAATATATGTATCACATAATGGACGCACAAATTTTTACCATAAATGTGCTGTGACGTAGTTTTCTGAACCACGCTATAATGTGAGGGCTATGGCGCAAATTTATCCAATAACCATGACAACCAAGTGTTAAGTCTACGGGATTTAAAACGAAGATTTAACTTACTCTGATTACCCAATGATTGTAACATACAACTGAACTGTGAAACAGTAATCAACTGTACGAAAGCAATGTTTAATTAAGGGCTTCCCTACAAAGTGGTATATAAGTCATCATGGTTTGTTGTTCTAAGTTTTTTCGGTTACACGCGTAGAACAATTTTGTATAACTCTAAACTAATTCACTTGTGTATAAAGTTAAAATATACCTTTATTGGAGTGGGTGAACACAAAACTTTTATTCCAAACGTGATCACAGCCACAAGCGATTACACAGCCACAGCCAAGTGCTCCCTTACACACCACCAGCTCCTGCAGCCCTGAGGTATCGAGTGAAGGTTGATTGAGCAGTCTCATTGTTATGTATTATATTAACATATAATATAAAACAGCTCAAATTTATCACATGGTGTAGAAGCGCTTGAGGTGTTGGATTCAAGCAGAACTTCGTTGTTTATGAGTCATATTTTGCAAAAAAAATCTCGACGAAAATTGTCTGTACGGAAACTGGAGCACCCTTTCCCATAGAATAAACGTACACAAATTTAAATTCTTCTCCCAAATTTTCGCCAAAAAATAGGATCGAAAACCGAATCACACGAGCAAAAAAAAAACATTCCAGTCACAGTACTCGTTCAATTCCAATTGTCGTTCAATTGTGCTCCAATTTTTGCAGGGCTCCCCGCTAAGCAGAGCAGATCTGCGCGCCGTCAACGTGAACCTGTGCGACATGTGCGTCATTCTGAGCGCCAAGGTGCCGTCCAATGATGATCCCACGCTCGCTGACAAGGAGGCCATCCTTGCCTCCCTCAACATCAAGGCCATGACCTTCGATGACACCATCGGAGTCCTCTCACAAAGTGAGCCTTGAAATGAATGACGTTTTAGTTCTCAGGAAGAAGTGAATTTTTCAAAGCGTTTGAATAATTGGTGTTTTGAAGGCGTAAACTGAATAAAGAATTGCCTCATACTTGAAAGAATGTTGCGTCAGAAATCAGAAAAAGTTGAGGAATGCAGATCGGTTCTTCAATGTACAGATGACGAAACTGTTATGCAACAGAGCAAGAGTTAACTAGAGAATACTGGAGGTCTTGAAGGTTCCATTTTCGTTTGGTAGTAGGACTTGGGTTCTGTAGCCTGGATACCCGCTGTAACCACGTACTGTCGTCAAAAGTACACTTCGTCCCCACACGACGGTTGCAGCAAACCCACTTTGAAAGCTTTGATTAGTCTGAGAAAAAATTGTCTTGTTTAAGTCTTGAAATGTATGTAGTTCCAATTGGATTTGGACTCGTACCTCGACTTCAAACCTGAACAGAAGCCTGAGGAGGATTGGGCAGCGGAACAGCGCGGGTCTGAAACAATCGGCTCAACAAAAGAAGGTTATCATGGTTTTGTGTTTAGCGAAAAACAATGATCTGTAGCTCTAGATCAGTATTGTATGACTGTGAAATTTTCGATTCACCTTCTATTACTCCTCTTCCTGGAAGTATGTCGTTATGAGAGTTAATTTTTCCCTGACAAAGTGAGTTCATTACAACTGAGTTTAATTCGTATTCATTAACAATTTAATTAAACAAATACTAAGTAACGAATCCCGCACTAAACAGTATCTGGTTTGCATTTCTTGGAAGAGGTTCTAGCTCGAACGGGGGTGAGGGAGACACAACCGTACTGATGGCGAGATTATACATAGAAACTGAACAATCAAAATTCGAGTTATCTTGTGAGCACCTTCTCGACATTTCCCCTTAACGCTCATCCTCAAAAACATTCCGCAGATCCCTCCGGAGATGCCGTGAGTCCCTTGGGGTCGCCCATAGTCCTGCAGCGCAGAGGCTCTGTGTATGGTGCCAACGTGCCCATGATCACAGAGCTCATCAACGACAGCAACGTGCAGTTCCTCGACCAGGACGACGACGACGACCCTGACACCGAGCTCTACCTCACGCAGCCCTTCGCCTGCGGCACCGCCTTCGCCGTGTCCGTGCTCGACTCCCTCATGTCCACCGTGAGGATCTCCAAACTCGGCTGCAATAGTTGTCATTTAATGCTATGCTGAGTGTACATAATTATTTATTTTTTGGGTGTAGCCATTTATTTATTTATTTTTCTGTTTTTTATTTACTTACTGAGAGAAAGACAGAAGAAAATCCATGGTTCCGATTCTCGGGTGCGTTTTCCTAATCAGCGAGACTTGTGTCAGAGAAGGCAGTCCGTATTAGTGGTACTGAAAATTACATTATTTCACATGAAATTTACCTACGACAGGATGGGGTTCGCTGATTTGCAACACTAGAAAGGATTCAGTGAAAAACTTCATTTCAGTGCTGAAATTTTATGTAAGAAAGAAGAAATCTCGTATTCCATGCTCAGTTTGACTTCACATTTGACCACTTTGCGTGCGCACTTACTTCAAACTTGACCTCTTGCCGTGCAGACTTACTTCACATTTGACCTCTTGGCGTGCAGACTTACTTCACATTTGACCTCTTGCTGTGCAGACTTACTTCAACCAGAACGCCTTAACGCTCATCCGGTCCCTCATCACGGGAGGCGCGACTCCCGAGCTGGAGCTCATCCTGGCGGAGGGGGCAGGGCTGCGGGGAGGATACAGGTTCGTCTTGCATCATTTCCTTACCCAAGTTTACTACAGTTATGTGATATGGATAATTGAGCGCCAATTACCGGTGATGAACTATTGTTATCGCCATTGCCTTTAGGAGCATAACTCGTTTCCTGTATCATTTGAGGCAACACAACTTTCCTAGGAATATTATACAAGTGATTTCCTCCCAATTTCTGAGAACAAGCGCCTGAAAATCAATTCCATGTTTGCCCACAGCACGCCAGAGACGCTGTCGAACAGGGACCGGTGTCGTGTGGGGCAGATCTCGCTGTACGATGGACCGTTGGGGCAGTTCGGAGAAGGCGGAGTGTACGGAGACCTCTTCACGTCCGCGCTCAGAAATTACGGAATGTTGTGCATCGGACTGTACAGGTGAGTAACTGCCATTAGTGCATCGTTGCACTTCCTGTAATTTAGATTGTGATTTCTCAGATAGAGTGAATTACTCCATTTCTAAATTGCTTGGCGTTAAAAAATACGTCTACGTGAGAAATTAACTTTGCTCTTATTCAAGTAAAGAATTATTGCAATGTAAATTTATAATGATTCCCTAGTATGGAATTAAAATCTACTGATGTTCTATCTTTGCTGTATTCTTTTACAATTAAATGAGTTTATATTCCTGTTCAAAATGATGAAAAAAGGCATTTCAATTGGTATTCATCACAGGTTTTCAATAGTTTTTATGGGCAACCTCTTCTTCGTAATTAATTCTATTTATTACTCGTACTTTTGAAGATGTTTACTTCTTGTTGTATTGCCTGAAACCATGGGAATGTGTATGTATATATTCCATTCCATATTGTCTGGGCTTGTTTAAGTCAGTAGGGATACTTTTTATGTGTAATTTAAGAGAATCGGTAGTCAGTGTGCTGATTTTAGAGCCAAGAATACTTTCTGAATACAATTATTGTACATAGCAACAAGGGATATTCGCGTCTGACTGTCATCTCGTTGTAAATGAACTGTGCTATTTAATGTTTGTTCAACAATATTGAAATGATATTAATATCTGTTTATTAAATGTGTGTGGTCAAACATTTCATGCGTAATGTTTCTATTCTAATCGCATTAGTAATAATCAATTCGCTGGAACAATATGAGTCACACGAACCGAAAATTTATGATGGAAGTAATTTTTTTAATTCATATTTTAATGTGACAGGTAAAGGTAGTTTATTTACAGACAACGTCAGCTGATCATTTAAATACTAGTTCGTGGCGTAACTCTTCTCATATTATCAATAACTGATGATAATACAAATGAATACGACTCGCAATAAAGTGAATAAACTATTTGAAATTAGGCCATTTTGTCTCTGTAGTTGCTGTCGTGAGTTTGTACGTTGACATGTTTTCACTGTACATAGCAAATTCCGTGAAGTACTATACCAAAACCTGATTTGAAATGTTCTCTTTTTGTAGATGTGTATTTGTTACATAAGTCATGTTCTTCTCCATGGTTGTGTATACCTTGCAATGTACGATAAATTTCGTGCAAGAGATTCTCGAGCAACGCCTCAGACCGTAAGTTGCAACAGCTCCTGTGTCATGCCAGCGCTCACACTTGCTTCTTTTGTTCAGTTTTTGCTCTACATAGTCTCGAACGCTACGTTAAAAAATCATCTCTACAGCCTTCACCACAGGCTCTGTACCAACCACCTCTTTGCCATTTTTGCCCTTTCAAAATACCATGTCTCACTTTTTTCCGAGAAAAATTGGCAGAAATTCTGTGCCAGTAATCGAAACGTTTTGTCCACAAAAAATAGTTAATAAACTTTTATTATATATTGAATGCTGCTGTCTTGCATTTCACAATTATGTTACTTACGGTAATTTTCATAATTCAATATTTACGCCATGATTAGTAGAGCTCTATTCTGCCGATTTTTCTCGTGGTGACATTTGTAATGCACTGACTAGCGTGTTCCAATTACACTTGGTTCAAGAAACACCGTGGAATGTCACTTATATCGTTTGATATTGTTCACCTTTAATTTCTGAACCACACTTCCACACTGTATTGGTTCTGCTTGGATGCTGTGATGAGACACCATCAGCATACTATTCCAATTTTTTTGTAGAGAAGTCGGGATGATTCGGGATACACATGAACGGCGCGTCATTCTGAAGAAATAGTAGTAAGGATACTTCAGTGTCTTGATATATCGACTGAAGAGCTGGTTTAGCAAGTTGTTCACTCGTTTTCCTTGCGAGCGGGAACAGTATCAGAGTTAACAGAGTTATCTACACTTCTATGCTTCTATTTAATAGTTCATATTTTATTACTTAATATGAATTGACTGCTACAAACTATTCGAAAAACCTTCTTAGGATACATTAGTTAATCTGCACTACATGCTTTACTTTTCTGTCCTGTGTTAACATTGAACTAAGAGAAGGAAGAAGAAGAAGGAGAGTAACGTAATATACTCTAATAACACTAGGCATGCACGTGCGGTCAGTCACCATCCCTCTCCCTTTTATGCTCCCAGTAGAGTAAAAAAAAATAAATGTTTATTTTACCCGTGTTTATCTCATCCAATAAAGCCTTTTTTATTCTTTCATTGATTCAAAAATAGCACGAGTTCATTTAAGGACCAAAAGGTGACACAGCTTACATAAACCCGTACTGGATTCTCGTGTGATCATTTTACTCCAGACCTGAGCTATCACGCAGTCAGGTCGTGCTTGGGAGTCAAGGAGTTTTTGCTCTGCCGCCTTTTCAAATCGTCTCAGCACCGTCTCAAATTACGTTATCTTAACCTTTCCTCTCAATGTCAGTACGTCCAAGGAAGAATCAGTTGACTTCCTTGAAAGCCCTTTCTGCAAATTAGGGTAAATCCAAGGGCTACTTGCCGAACTTGTATCGTTTAGACCTGATCGAGCTACTGTACAGACTCAGATACTACTGTGCAACGGTTGCTTGCTGCGTTACCTCGATGACGAGGTTATGTTCGGGTCATTTTCTCTGAGGTAACCTTATTAAACTACGTAAATATTCACTCTTAGGAGGCATAGGACAGGCTATAGGGTTAGGCTAGTCACGTTTGTCTATTTCACGTTAAGCGGACTGGCGTCCCGAGGGGAGCCCTGTTTGATTGTCTCAGCTTTAGATAGGCCTTCGGCAATCTTTCCTGCCCACTTGGCTTCTTTTCGTGTTCATGCCTTCTTCACTGATGATTCTTTATCTTTTTTCTTTTTGACTTCCTGTTTCTATGCGCAGGAGATTCTTGTGAGAACACACGGCTCCCTGTCCAAAATCCATACTAAATGGTCCCGTCTCTTTTGGTGCAAGATAGTCGGAGTTACGAACGCATTTCTATCATTATTACCCCTACTTCTATTAAACTACATGATAGACCTAAATTTGCCTTGCTCATGAATGGTATAAAAATCTTGAGGACAAGATGATAGCTTCTGTATTATTTTCCTTGCACTCCTTGTAATTTACAAAAGCACTATTTATACGACCGCTCAACTCTCCAGCATCTCAAACAGGACCTCTATTTAATTTCATTGAACGTGTGTCTTCATTTTAAACACATCAGCTTTTTGAGTGAGATGAATTTTCTGTACACTTACTTTCTTAACAAAGTTGCCCCCGGTATAGTCCCGAAAGCAAAATAAAGCGGTTTGCATCTCATTTCCCTTACATCTCCAAAGTACCGAGTTGCATCTCCGCATTGAACGCTTCTAATAAATAAAATCCTTACATTCTTTGATCTCCATACCAGACAGACCCTTGTACCCTTGTAAGAATTTAGACACGTATTTATGATCCCATATATTTTTGCTTTGCAGAAAACCATCGTTGGGACAGCAGATCTGTTAAAGCTTCCTTTGCAGGACCCTCCCTTTTTTAACCTGTTAGGTATCTCGTAGACAGATAAAGGGCTGAACCTAGTAATTAATGTACGCCTCTTAAACGAGGCTCTTTTTTCTCGTCCACTATCGTATAATTTGATCACGAAACTTGTTACCTACGCCTGCATAAAGTGCGTAGAAACGTCTTTGCATTCCGTGAGTGTCGCTCTCTAAGTATTTAATTAATTCACTTTGTGCATCCTATGTGTTGAACGTGGCGTAAGGATGCAATGCACACGTAATCTAATTTAGTTTTACTCTATAACAACAAACTGGAACTGTCAATGGTGTGCACACCATATAGTTACTTTTTGACATGTTTTCTCAGTATCTATTGCTGGTGCTAGTGCTTGGTGACTGTGCTCTCAAACCCTGTAAACAGGCTGCCCTTCTGTGCTCTGGGTCTCACTTCTTTCTTCTATAATAAATAAATTGTAATCATTTATTGCTAGTATATCCCTTGGCTTGGTTTGCTCGATCACGTGCTTTTTTACTTTCAGTTGCAATCACTACATCGCTTTTCACTGAGCCCTCTCTTAAAACAGGTGTCTTCCTATCAGATTCCGCGACACCTCCTCGTCATGTGACGCTTCGTCAAAGCGTTACGTGATCACAAACCCACCGGACGACTTCACCCTGCTACCCACGGACCAGGTCTTCGTGCTCATGCAGTTCGACCCTGGTCTCGAGTACAAGCCTAACCGAGGAGACCTCGTCAAAGATGACAATTCCTGACTCTTGCTGTGCAATGCTCTCACAGACGGGCCTTATTCCTACATTTGATGACCGCAGGCAACTTGCGTGAGACGCTCTGCTCCTGCTGCTCATCTCCTCGCTGATCTTCTTTGTGTCTGTGTAGTCAAGCTCTCTTTCTCCCTGAGACATTCTATCGTCGCCTCTTCTTTTGGTCTGCTCAATCAGTGGCCGCTCAGGCTGCACAGAACCAAAGCATTAGTGCCCTTGTAGCTTCCCTCATAGCCGCCGCGCAAAGATTTCGTGGAAAAGAAATCCGTGTGAGAACTCGCTTCTTCCTATCTCCCCCCACTCTTGAGCACTGGACTCTTCGTTGACTCCAAAACAGTATATTGTAGTTGAAAAAATGAGTGAAATTTGTAGGTTGATCTTCTCATTGGTGGACCATTTGCCGCTACTGATTGTGTGAGTGACAGAAATACAATGCATTTGATGGTGGCAAGGCTCCCTGAAAGTGACGATTTAGGTGGTTATGTTTAGTCCGAATTCTAACTTCTTCAGTACACTTCACTTTTTCTATGAAGAATGAATCGGTGACAATCGTCAAACATAGACTATTAAAGTTTACATTTAAAAATACATTTGTGATAAGACTGCTACACTCTCGTCGAACTCAGTTTCACTCGATGGACCGTCCTCCTTGCAACTGGTGTCCCTAGCTCGAGTCCGCCGGACCCGACATCCATTCGCTGTGATGGACTTCGCGCTCCATCTCCTCCGGTCTCCCTGTGTGTCCTGCGAGATGAGGCACTGTGTAATGTGCCCGAAGCCTTTTCTCTCCTGTACATTCACCGTAGTTCGCTTGTCCTCTACTCCGATACTTTATACGAACAGTACGCGACTTCATGGGTGATTTCCGTATGAATATCCTAAAGTGAGAGTGACAGCTGCTTCTCTGTCATCGAAAGCTTTTCGCCTGATGGTGAAGATTAATTTTCATCTATGTATCGCTTCTCTTCTCGCTCTTATTCAACTTTCCTCAGCTGCTCTTGCGAGTGTCGTGCGCTGCATTCACTATTGCAACGGCTTCAAAACTGTAGAAAGAGAGAAGCGCTGCGCTCTGAACCAACCTGCATGGAAATGTATCAATCATATAAGCATCGTGTACGTACTTGAGGAGCTCTTCTGCCCTAAATTGTGACGGGTTCTTCTATTGAACTGCGAGATGACGCTCCTAGTGATACAACTTGCTGCTTCAGCTGGTGGTGTTCTGAGCTGTGTACTTATAAGGGTTGAGCAGCGATCGCTAGTGCATCTTATGCCTGTAAACTGTGCGTGTATGAACAAGCGTGTATAAAATGAGCATTTTATGGATGACTTGAGAATTTCACAGATTTGTTATACTATTTGTACGTGAACTGTTTTGTTGTATTGTAAGACATTCCTTTGAACAAACTGAGAAAAGCAGCCTGGTGAATTTATCGACATTTATGCCTCTCATGACGTGAGAAAGAAGAAGAGAATGTTTCTCATAAAAAGATCACCCTAAAAACACACTAGGTTCTTCAATTTATTGCTATTAAATCATCAGTTCTTCGACTTGGAAAAGATTCAGCTCCCGTTACTTGCTTCAAATAGTTGAATATTACATTATAAGTTTTATCACGACCTAAAATGTATTATTTCTTTCTACAAGTACTGATTTTAAGCAAACAAATATTTTTATTGCAGCTCACAATTTTTTTGCAAATACACTCACCATGTCTAAGAAAACAGCTAAAATTTCAACGACAAAGCACGCTAAAAATTTGTGACAATCATGTTTTCGTGCAGCAAACGGGCTAAGAGTAACTCCAAAGTTTAAAATTAAGAGGGCAAATTTAGTTACCTTTGTCCATATTATTTCCTTTAGAACGTTAATTCCTTTACCTTGTTCGCCAGCAGTGAACTCGCATGCCACACTAACTTTGTTTAATGCCTTTTTTCGCACTTGATGGAAAATAGTCTGCGTCGAGTCATTGCCCCGTCGCAAACTCGAGTTTTTTGTATCTATGCAAACAGGCATAAGACTGAAACTCGCGTCTTGTTCTNGGGCAGAGAACCTTCATTTTCTTACTTTGCTTTGAACCCAAAATTTTCAGAAGTCTGAGTTTCTCCTTGAGAAAGGTGTGGCCAAATCAGGATGCATTCACAACATTTTCTCGACCGGCTAACTCGTCCCCTCTATACGCGGCCACCGCTAGTCGCAA
This sequence comes from Orchestia grillus, assembly GCA_014899125.1. Taxonomy (NCBI): domain Eukaryota; kingdom Metazoa; phylum Arthropoda; class Malacostraca; order Amphipoda; family Talitridae; genus Orchestia; species Orchestia grillus. The sequence goes on along the minus strand of VOMN01047380.1, from coordinate 6,210 downwards.
GCATCTTTATGAATCTTAAAAAAGATCTTTGTTTGCTCATGCTCAACCTTCAGCTTAAAGGTGTTTCTCGTACGTCCCATGATAATTTATCAGGTGTGATCTACTAAACTTCCTTAGAATTTTCGTTTCACTGCCTCCTACTCACACTTTGAGTCAGTTAACTAACTTCAATTTCAGGGACTCTGACTTTTCTATCGGGCCGAAATGAATGAGTTCTAGCTTGTAAAATTATTTTTGTTTTTTCTTTTGCGGTTGAGAATACCTTTGAAGTTATTGCCCCGAATTTGAATGCGTAAACCGGTATACTACCTTCCCTGAGCGGACTAAAATAATGTGCTTGCTAATTTCCTTGTTTTGTCGTATATCTCTGCGCGTCACGAAAGCGATCTCTGGGCATCTTGTGATGCCGTGCATCCTTGAAAGTTCAACTCACCAATTGTTAAAACCTATGCCATGTTGTTTTAATAATTCAACTCTGCGAATTAACACATGTGCGTGAGGCACATAATGTGCGTGTATTGTGTTCCAATTTACCATATAAAGCTGTTTCACTTTAAGTTATATTGTCGGTAACTCTTCTTTCGGCAGATTTTTCTGATGGAGTTGTGATGTATGGTTGTGTAGTGTCGTGAAGTGCGTAACTCGAGGAACTACTAGTTTTTCGCGTGTTTTTATCGATTTATTGAAGAAAGAAGCATTTCTTCGGTATGAGTGCTCAGATTAAAATGTATCCAGAAATTGATTGAAATATGCATGAGGGCAACGGTATTCCTAAGTATATTTCTCCATGTACACGCTTATGTCCACAAACGATCAAGAGTCCGGTGTATTTTTGTTTATTTTGGCCCCTCCTTATTACTCGGCCCGTAGCCCGGCCCGTAGCCCGGCCCCTTCTGAAATGCAGCGCTTTTCGTCGTCACAGCAAACGGCAAGCAGCTCTCTGAACTCTCGTTGAGTTGACATGGCCAAAATTTATTTTGGTAATTAAAACTGGTAAGAGCTAAGATATACCGTACGTGGGGGTATTATTGATTGCTAACACGGTTGAGTATTCAATTCTCGTCTAATATGTCATTTTCATTATATTTTCATAAGAGTATCAGCCCTTATTTCATGTTTAGGAACTCGGTTTGTCTGTATTTGATCCTAGCTTACAAGCCGCGTAAATTTAAATTACCGTAGACTTGGCGGAGCATGAGCACTTGGCGGAGCATGAAATGGAGTATCGGATTGATGGATGTATGTTCTTAGGGGAAAAATTTAACAGTTGTAACATTGTACTAGTATGACTTCTAAGTATTAATATTAATTTTCTTCTTTTAATTGAGATCGATAGTGACCAAACCTCTTTATATTTCTACATTATGGATGGTTTTTTGACCAAACGAGGTGTTTGTTCATATCTATCGATGTCTCCTCAGACACTTTCATTTGAACAAAAGATGTTTTTGATATATCTTTGAATCTTCATAGACATTATATTCATGTGAACACGAGGTGTGGTCGCACCTTTATTTGTCATTGTATGCATTTTTTGAACACGGATTTCCCTTAAGTGATTACTTCTGCTACAAAGCACGTTTGAATTAGAGATATTTTCGCATCTATTGGAGCTGAACAAGTTTTAGTTCGTTTAGTGTGTTCAATTTGTCGGAGGTGTGCCGCATATGCTCTTCTTAGGGAGCAGAAATGTAGCTCCCGTGATGTTGACAGAGTCTGCTAGTATAAGTTAGATTTTGATCATTTCAATTCGAAAATATAAGTTGGATAAACTTAATTATTGTAATTGTTCGCTGCGTAAACATGGCCAGTTAAAAATCATGCATTCATATAATATCTGTATTACGATGTTACAGCTATTCTTCGTATTCAACCTTAACCATATTTTAGTTGTTGGCGGTTCTTCAAGTGCACACCTGTACTCATGCAAGTATGCTAAATTTCACTTGAACGATTTTTGCTACTAACGATAAAACCATTTCTATATCAGTAAAGAAACTCTGAAGGTAGTCCATAAATTGTAACTAACCTTCCGTGGTTTCAAAAAATTCCATTACAAAAAATTAGCTGTGCTTGGCATTGTGTAACTGCAGAATATTACCGAGTGCTTCTCTATACTTAGGGAGGATAACGGGGGCAAGCCCTTGTTGATTCCAGCTCCTCCTTCTTTCTCTGAACTGTGAACAAGATGCGGGGTCGGAAAGGTGACCTTGTTGCAGGCTAGATGCCGAGAACTAAGTGTTTATGATGTGATATGTATCATAGATTGATTCATTATACATACTTTGTATCACTTAAGCACCAACTATCGTCTTTTTTACTGTACTGCATTGTAGTCCGCTTCAGTTTCTATCTAAAGGTGAAGGAGTTGCGTCGTGTTTTGCGGGTGGTTACCATCGCTTGCAAACACGTAGCTGCTCCCAGTGCTCTAGCATTAATAAACTTGTATATCCTACTAGATAATGAACATGTTATGACACCGCACAGTTTTCGACATCATACTCATAAGCTCATAAACTTTTCAAATATTCTCTCGTCCATCGTATTACGCATCCCTCAGCTGTGTGAAGATTTTTACGTTCTTATGTACGATGATGGGACGTTGTCTTTCACACACACACACTTGCAACTCGTTTCGTATAAATGATTGGAGTGTTTTGTTCGGCCTTTCTTAACAGAACTTTTGAAATTGAGCTTCTTAATTTGAGTTTGTTCATGAAAAGATTTGAGTGACGCTGTTAGGTTGTGCAAATGTTATCCAAGCATATTTTAAAATAGGGGATTCCATTACTAAGTTGTTTTCGGCTCAATTTTAGATAAAGACTTTGACTTTTCCGCAGACATGCGTGCACACAGAGTTGGGGTGATGCGGTGTTATATTTTTCCTGTTTTGTAAGTCTTCGCCACTAACTTTCCGCGTTGAGTTTTGTTTCGTTCACATTTGTGTCTTGGAGGAGATCAGTGGCTTTGCTGTAGCGCTCTGCAAGTCTTGTAAGTGATTTGTTAGGTCGCTTTCTGTTGTTTCTTTTTCCGATTTATTACCGTACCGTGAGATCTAGGTTGACTCGTCAGTATTTTATATATATATATATGCTATACGTATGGTTATTTTTAATTTGTGGTGGGTTTTTTGCACTTTGTGATGCTTTATGCTTCACAATTATTTAGTAAAACTTTTTGAACAGATGTTTTGGTATCTTATACGCTGAAAAATAATAATTCAGTGGACGGTAATGCATGCTTTGTATGGGTTTATTGAACTACACAACGGCCGAATTTATGACCAATATGTGTGTGCTCAGCCGAGATTTAATATTTCTTTTATTGTCATTTACCGTCTTGAAGCTCCTTTGAGTCTGGTCAGCTTTTCGTATTTCTATTTCGTCCTTTATTGTAGAATTCGAGTGACTCGCATAATATATTCTGTGGACCTTCGCTCACAAATGTTTAAGTACTATACTTTCTAATCAGCCCTCAAATTTACGCATGTGTTCTTATAATTCACGGTGTTTCGGGTGCCTTGCATTTCATTTCACAGCAATTACGCTATTTTTATGCTGTTCTCCACACAAAATTATATCTGATTTAATCGGTTCCCCTTCCATAGGCTGCTATTATATTAGTGTATAAAGCTTGCTTCCTAAACTAAATGACTCGAGACAACATGTCATTCACTTATGATTGATCCCTTTGAAGTCTAATTTTATTAACCCAATACTGCTGTCGTTAGTGAAATGATGGCTCGTTTATTTTTCGATCGCTGCCGCCTGATATCCACTCATCTTGTTGCTGTTATCATTCACAAGTAGAATGATTACAACGATGGGATCGCAACCTATCACGTGGCTGCAATAGAGAAATAAGCAAACGATCATTATCGTTACATATGGGTACGTCCACGTGAGCTCACCCTTCCCACAACTCTACCATGTTTTTTGTTATCGTTGATTCCCCCCCCTCCCCGGTCTTTTTTCACTGCATACGATAAGAAAAGTCACTACAGCGGACTTCTATATGTTCGGCAAACGTCACTTTCCGCCGAGCTGAGATTTGTATTCAGTTTACTAACGTCTCCCCCTCGCTAGGACTCGCCGCAGTTTCACATAAAGGATCATGTTGTGATTATTCATTCAAAATGTCTCTTTCAAGCCCACAAAATATGTAACGTATGATGATACGTGCCTAAAAAGAAATACACACATATAGTCACTGAGACTTGCACCTGCAACCGCGTGCCAACCGCAGCCCGCACAGGACCCCACTGTCCGCCGCACGAGCAGCTCCAGGTGGACCTGTAGAGTGACGCGGGCAACGCCCAACTTGGAAAATCGTGCTCAATTCAGATGTCGTAGCTTGTATTTCTGTGAACAGGATTAAGACGAGTCGTGAGTCTACGTGTCATTTGATGCGAGGGTTTAAAAACGATCCCATATTAGTGACTCTGTAGGTGTCATGATGGACGCGACAACATTCTCAGTACCTCTGCAATGTGTTACTCGGTTGGACGTCGTTTATAATAGAATGTTTTCAAATTTAAAATGCGGTCTATTAGATTAGAGGCATTGAGAGCATGCCCTATTCTAGCTTGATGAAGCAGAGCAGAGCTAAATTTTGTATGTCTTTTTGTGGGAATTTAATTAACTAGAGCGAGCTGCATTGATATTACCACTGCTAGTCTTGATTGATGGTGTAAGAGTTTGAGTGAACACCATTCTAACTACTTTCTTCTTCCCGTCTATCAATTCATGGTGCAGACCAAGTGAACCGCATTCTAAATAATTACTACTGCTAGTCTGTCAATTGAAGCAGCAAACATTCAAGTGAACCGCATTCTAACTGTTCGCTACTGCTAGTCTGTCAATTGATGCAGCAAACATTCAAGTGAACCGCATTCTGTTTGCTACTGCTAGTCTGTCAATTGATGCAGCAAACATTCAAGTAAACCGCATTCTAACTGTTTGCTACTGCTAGTCTGTCAATTTATGGCGGGTACGTTGAAGTGAACCACATTCTAAATACAACTGCTAGTCTGTTATTAGTCTAAACTAGCGTTAGTTTCTTGTATCGTTCAATTTTGCAGTTAATTGCGAGGACTCCGCCTCGAGAGACGCTCTCGCGTTGTTGCCGCCTTGTTATCCACACTTGGAATTACACAAAACTCAAAAATTTATTGGAATATTTAAAAATACTGTATAGTAAATGCACCTCTGTTTTACAGTCGTTTCTTTTCCTGCCTCGTCAAACGTACATCGCGCACGTCACCTGGTTTGTGGACTCCCGATCCTAGATTGAATGGTGTTATGGTGGCATAAAATATACATTAAATTTTCAAATTTGTCTTATAGATGAGCCATAATTTCCCATTTTAAAGTAACTAAATAAAATGAAGAAATATTAATGCTAGAACTTCATTTCTGGTGTCGAGTGGTGAGTGTTAGACGTTGAATTTTTTCGTATAATTCCATTAATAAAGAGAATACAGGTTTGATACAAATGCAGCGCTCTCTAAAAACAGTGCGTTTTCTCTTCTTTTACAGTAAGGCGGGCTTGGAAATAACAATTTCCAGAAACAAAATTATGTTGCACGGAGCTGTCATTGAGGAAATATTTAAGTAGGTCACAGTTCAAAGTTTGGAAGGTCCAGAAATGTCGAGGCCTTGGTCGGACTTGACGTCAAGTGCGAGGACTGCCCCCGCGTAGGGGCAGGTGAATCAGAATTTGTAATGCCATACTAATTTTTCTTCGAGTTCCAGCCAGGGATGCTTACATCATTATTTCCTTAACTATGTAGAAAAACTCAATAATGATTGAAGACAATTTTTGAAAATATCAAACAAAATTATAAGGTGCGGCCCTTACATTTTTTATCAAAAATTAGTAAAAAATTGACTACCACAGATTTCAACCAAATTGAATGTGAATGTTTTGTATTTAATACCAAATTGCATGTGAATGTTTGGTATTTAATAGGGATCATGATTTACCAGTGGAAGTCATTCTTAGAACGACTAAAATTGTAAAAATTCGTAAAAATTGTAAGGATTTGCCAACGGAAGTCGTTCATAGAACGTCAGGAACTGGTAATAAGGAATGAAACAATCTTGTCCTTAAGATAGGATATCTAAAAAATGCTACTTGAGTTGCATTTATGCGAATTTTCAGATTTTTACACTTGTATACTATTGTATTAACTATGTAGAAAGATTCAAT
>VOMN01047374.1:0-28293 GCA_014899125.1 Orchestia grillus | reverse complement strand
GGGGGGGGGGCCTGCACGACCAGCGTCTACGCTGTGTACAGGGACGGTGGACTCGAGTTCGCTTCTGCTCCCTGCGTGCGAGTCATACGGGGCATCAGCGCTGGCACACGTTTTTGTGATTGGGAAAAAGTTACTTACAACGTTTTTTTCATTTTCTTCAATAAATACCTGTTGCGTTACGAACTTGTTTTTATTACACACTTTTAGTGTTTATGAGTAATTATTCTTGCGTGAGTCTTTCAACTTTAATTCACAAATACATCGCATTCATATGGGTGGATTCAGATTTAATCACTTTTCCCTTAATCCATCACTGTCTATACCGATTTCAAAACCTACTTTCATAAGGATGTAGCTAGTTTTTTTGTGACAAGCTAAATGCAGCTTTATTGCATGTATACATAAAATGGCAGCTAGTTTTTCACAGAAAGGTAAAAGCAGCCTTACTGCCAAAACAATTTGGTCGGTAAGGTATCAAGTCGCAACTTTTTCAAGTGAATTGAAGGAGAAAATTGATGAATTTTTTCTCTTTTCTCGGCAAAGTACCAGTTGCTGCGATGGGAGTCTGAGTTCAACTACCACGTGATTGATCAAGTGCGCTAAACATCACACCTCCTTCCATCCCCAAATAAATTTTGATCAATTAAAAAATCTAGAGATCTTTGCTTCAACATATGTGAAGACTCCTATATTTCCAAGTGTTTTCTTACCTATTCATATCCGGCTCATTTTGATTTTCATAAATAATTTGATTGAGTAGTACTATTCATTTTATCGAGCTGTCTCTCAGGGCGAAACTTCCAGACACAAGTTCTTGACAGACCCTTTGTCTGCACCAGAACTGACGGCGTAAGACAATGAAGGTATTTTCAGGTTCCATAATTTGTGAGCAGCGATCATGTATTGCTGTTATAATACTTTTATCTCTTATTTCTTGTCAAATGGCTGAACTCTATTCCTTTAATGATGACTTAAAAATTCATCATTATTTTTTATATGTATTAATGTATATACAGTATATATAATGACGCTTCGCACATAAAAGCACCGATAAAACTTTAAAAAATAAAAAAATCGACTGAAAAAATCTCTGAGTCGTCACTGAGTCGTCACTGAGTCGTCACTGAGTCGTCACTGAGGCGTCACTGAGTCGTCACTGGGGCGTCACTGAGTCGCCACTGAGTCTCACGGGTCTTGCGAAGTCGACGGATGAATATTCCGCAATTCTGATGCAAATCAAAAGATAAAAATTATGTACCGCTAACGAAAAACCTTGATATTTTTTATATTGCTTCAACAACTCACTTCAATTAACCTAAGGGCACTAATATGTATGTACCACCTTACACAAGAGAGTAATATTTTTTCAGTAATTCTGAAAAAAATTGAATGGTTAAATCAGTACAAAAAAAATTAAATTAACTGTACAGCACACGTGTAACATCGAAATGATCTTTCGTTTTACGGGCGTCTGGGCTCCTATACGTGAATAAATCTTGCCAAGCGGCTTCGTGTTTTGCAGCTCTCAGAGGGAAATTGGCCGGAGAGTTTCTCTTCACCAGCCGGACACAATGGCAGTCGTTTAACTGAACCGAAAAAAGAAGGGGCTAATGTACCACCAATACGTTTAGGTAATTTCCTCATGAGACAATACAGCAAGATGTTGCGACTTGGACCATTCATCATAACATGTCAACGCAACGGTGATTTGTTTCATAAAATAGTGATTGCTTTTAGTCACGTTATAAAAAAAAACAATTTAACATTATGCTCACGGCAGGCTTCAATGTTCATGTTGACTGAATTGAACAGAAAAGCAGGACATTTCTTAATGAAAATTGAAAAATGAAAGAAGCTACACGCCGCACAAATTTAAGCATATATGATTCTTCACGGCCTCACTACCCTGAGCAATTTCGAATGCCTATTGCGTTTGACGAGCAAAAGAAGGAATAAATATTGCGTAAAGGAAGCGTTCGCATGAAGCGGCCGCCCAGATCGCACAAGGTTTGTGAGTGGCAGCCCGACTCGAGACACTTCACTTGGTCACTCCAACTCGGCTGTTTGCTCTGCTTCAAGCTGGCCGCTCGAGCGCTGCACGCTCTCTACAGCTCGTCGAGGATCACTTGACCATGGGAACATTTCTTCAAGAGCAGATGGGACTCAAATGAGGTCGAGAACGTAACTCAGCGTAGAATTTTCCCGGGAAATTTTGTGGCCTTTCAGGCAATCTCAAACAGTCGATGTGGAATGAGAAAGCGTAATGCTAACGATAGAATCTTATATTTACGGTTATTGGTCGTCATTAGGCTATAAACGTATCTTCCTGCATTTATGTATTGTCATTGAATATGAGTTACGCTACATCACTGGAAAATACTTCGCATTTGCCTTCCATATTAAGCAAAGTGTTGGCAAATCTGTAGTGAATGGATGCACTGTAAAGAAGGAATTATTAAAGATAGTGTTTCGTACATAAAAGCACCAAAGGAACTTTAAAAAAATTGCTTAATGAGAATGGCAGATTTAACTCCTTAAAATAAACAATAAGTCAAATAAGAATTCGTGACTATAGAAGGTAGCGTAAGTATGCGCTCGAATAATCAACTTTGAATGCTCGATTCTACTCGCCAGTCCAAAGTTAGTCAGTAAGTTCGAAAAATGGGGAGCTAAGCAATATGTCAATCGTGATATTTAAAAAAATAATAAAATGAGACTTCCACCTACGAAAACCTCTCCACCTACGAAACGTTTGCGTCGCCTCACGAACAAAATTTTATCGGGAAATTTACTTCCACTTACGAAGTGAGCTCAAGCCTGAATTTTGAAAGAAGTGTAAGTCAAAGTCAAATCGTAAGTGGAAAAGAATTGCCTATCAAATTGCAGTTTTTTTGGCAAGTTTCTCACACGTGCAAGGGGTTATTGGTTATAGTGGGAACAGTAAATTCTTGTGTTTAAGTAAAAAGCAAAATTTTGAGCTAAAAAGTTGATTATCTTCATTTTTATACAACACATTTACTATTTGTATTAATTAAAACATAGATTGTGTTTTAAGAATTGTCTTCGTGCAATGGCGATAAAACGACTCTCATTTATCGTTCATCTGTTCATGAAATATTCCTGTAATTGAACAATGGTTTAACGTGCTAAAAGTTCATTGAATGGCGGTGAAAATAAGACCATATAGAAATTTCTGGAGCCATTAGTTACGGAGTTAGAAGTATTTGAAAAATGAAATATTTTTGTGCCCAGCCCTATATAAGAAGGTGCACCTGGGTCTGTATTATATTGAGGGTAAACGAGTAAAATGCCTAAATTTACACAGAGTGCGTACATTTTTGCATCCCAGGTGAACCCATTTTGGGACGACGGAAAATTCATCCGGGTGCCCAATTTAGCGAACCTATTTTCCTCGTAAATGACTGTAGCTCGCTCCGATTCCGTGTTTCCTGCCTTGCATTACGCTCAACTGAATGGCCTGCCAGTTCTGGCGTATACTGAATTTTCCCATGAATAGAAAATAGGAGAAATAATATTTTGTGAGGATTGTTGATCGCAGATCCGTGTTGTAACGAGCGCATTCAGAGCGGTTAGTTGTATTTTTTATGAAAGGCTGCAGCAATTCATGCAGTGATGGGTTAAATTTCCTCGGTTCTATCATTCGTCGTCAAAGTTCGGAGAAAACTGGAGACTGTCGAAGGTTATGTGAATACCGTTCCCAACAGGAAACGACACTGTCGACGTTTGAACAGCTCCACGACACACAAACTCATTGATGTCGCCCAAGCTGCAATACATGAGCACCCTGGCGAGTCCGTTAGGGCACTTCGCAAGGCACCGCATGCTGACGAGGTCTTCGCCAGTTGTTACTTGTACGTGATGCAGAGAGGCCAGTTTATTATTAAAGAATCAACTTTGTGCCGTAGCTGTCGGCTCTAAATCGGACTATTATAATTAATTTATCCCTAGGTTTACTACATACCCACGTGTTATTTGAAATAATGTTATAACTCCTACATGATTCCTATTCAATGATATTCGAGAGGTGAAAGGTGAATTACAAACAAACCATTCTTGTAACTTTACGCTCGAGAAGCAAACTTAGCTATCCTCATGATCAATTTCTTCCATTGTTGTCTTGCGACGCTGAAACTTCAATCAATCCAATCTTCAAACTACCCTACTTCAACTGTGAGACAGCAACGACAAGCAAAATGTAGAAGGGAAGGCTTCAAGTTCATCGGGCTGCAAGGTCCCCTCCTTCGTCAACGAAGGCGCATAATGTAAGGAGACCGCCTCTTCAACATTCAACTTATCCGAGGTATCCTATCTACGTCGGACAAAGCGAATATCAAATAAAGACTGCCCTGTCAACAAACAACATTTTGGAGAAAACCCTTCACCAGCGAAGGCCTCGTAACAAAAAGGCGCCCATTATCAATGTTCAATATCTTGGAGAACGCCAAGAGAAGCATCGGAGGCCACGGTCGACGTGATGCTCGCATGCGTTCTTGCAATACGCCAGCAGTACGTCAGTATGAGCTAGGCTTCCTGAGATCTGAGTCACCACACCAGCGCTAGGCCTCCTGGGATCTGAGTCACCACACCAGCGCTAGGTATCCTGGGATCTGAGTCACCACACCAGTGCTAGGCCTCCTGGAATCTGAGTCACCACACCAGCGCTAAGCCACCTGAAATCTAAGCCATGTATTTATCGATATTCCGACAGTCAGTAAAGTCCGGGGTTATTATATACATTACATTTTACTGAGTGTCGTAAATCAATCAATGTCAGCGTATTTACGTTCGTTGAGAACCATGGCTTGCCTGAGGAATGTTATATCTTTTGAATTAAGCCCGCCTGAGAGTAGCATATAATTCAAATATTATAATTATATTTGGTTCTCGAGAAAAATTTGTTTCTCAATAGTATTGTCATACATATGTTCTAGAAGTAGGCCCCTCATTTTTGGACTCATTGAATGCGATATAAATCCTACAATTGAGCGCTTAAATAAATTTAGAGTTTAGACCTTTTAGCCTCGCCTCTCAAGTCATATTATTGCAACTTTGTGGTGCTGAATGACGCGTATGAAATGTTACTATGTTAGGCAACCGAATTAATTTTAAGGTACTCGCATAATACAAAAACATCCGTCGACTTACATGTATCCTTGTATACGTAAAAGCAGCAAGGAGTTGAAAAGGCTCTTCTAGTTAGAGTTCCTCATAAGCAGCCTGATTATCACTTGACCAATTATATTTACAAATTGGTGATCATGCAATTTTAAGATATGAGGATTACCCTCGCAACGCCTCGCCCTAAAGTTGACTCCTCACGCCTCCTCCTTACTATATAACAAGTAAAAAAATTGTAGAGATACAAATTATTTTAAATAATGAAATATCAATCAACATCCACGAACTACAATAGCCCAATCACTAGTACAATTATTTCTATTTGTTAATACAATACAATCTGAAAATTGCATTCTAATTTCATGAACTTCAGTGGAAGCTGATCAAGTTTTATACAAACTTGAACATATGTGATTCAAACGTCTTAGGAAAATTTACGTAAAAAAAACAAAAAAATGGGTAAGTTTACCGAACCGGCGAGACAAATTGATAGTAGTTATACAATGTCTAAAATTAGATGCTGCTAATGTTTTACTGAAGACATATATATATTTCCCCAAGTATAAGTTTGTTGTACCTTACTTTTATTAAAATCTCAACCTAGTTTAAAAAATTTCCTTGTCACAGTTTCCCTCTTTTCATTTAAAAACGCTAGCTGAAAACTACCTCATGAACCTCAGGAACCGAGTCATAAAAAATCGTTTTTGCGCGTGCCCGCACCAGCACGCACCTTGCCTTTCTTACCTGGCCGTCTACCTTCGGCCAGGCAAAACCTTTTTGGCCTGTGGCCTCTCAGGTCCTAATTTTACTTTTTTACAAAAATTTTACGAGCATCGGAGCCTCCGTAACAGGAAAATGCGGGGATAAGAGCGGCTCAGTTTTTCAGACTCTTGAGGCCCATTTTTAAAGTTCGCCAGTTTGGTTGGGGCAGAACGAGGGAGCCACGCTCTCGGCAGTGTCTGGCTCGAGTTTTAACTTGATTCTATGCAGTTTAGTGCGCTTGTAAGGCTGAGCTGGAGCACGGGATATATCCCGTGAGTTTCGAGAATATAAATGAGAAACCAAAGTAGGACATTTTTGTCGGAGAGACGCCAGACCACCACATTTTACTGGATTATTGCCCGCTTTGCCTCGCAGTCTCTACCTTCTGATAATTCCGGTGCCAATTCTGTTCAAAAAATTTCATTAGTTTAATTCACTAATTCAAAGTTCGTTGACGGTAGCTCACGAGGGGGATGATCTATCACAAAACTTTTAAAAAAAGAAGCAAAAAAATACAACATTGCTACTTCTAACAATGGTGGCTAGTGTAAGATGATACAAACTGCAATATGGGAGCGATATGTGACTAGGAATCACAATGTGAACGCGCATCAGCTTACGCATTGCCACGTTAGTTTATTGCACTGAGTCAAGACGAGCTCAGTTTCCCACTCATTTGAATTTATGAATAACTTTCATTTTCTTATCTAAGAACCGCTTCTTCGTTTTAGATGAGTTACATAAATCGATAGACTAATTGACTTCTTCTCTATTCCTGTACAAGTATGTATGGAATCCGGAACAAGGAAACTTTTGGGCAACATTTAAATAATCTAACGCATACAATACGACAACTAAAATTATTCTTGACTTTTCAACAAACGAAATTTTCTATCCCTGATGCCGAAACAAGTCTGCACGCACTAATTTCCTATGAGTTCTGTCCGAATTAAAACGGAATATGAAATTGTACACAGTATTGAAATTAAAATATCAATGTAGCTTTTCCATTATTTTCTATGACTTCTTTCCATTATATTTACCTCTTTTTTACTCCCACAACAACACGACTCGTTTGGTTTCGAACAGAAGAACTGTGAAATAATCATTCAACCCGTTCATCACTTTCACAAGTAAATTCTTCTAAATAATTCCCTAAACTACGGACCAAATGGTAGTGGGGAGTGCCAGGCAGGGGGATTAAGGGGAATGAGAAATTTTCTCCCGAACGAGCTCTTCAGCCTGTTGGGACGATATTTTTGCACTGTTTAATCGGAACATGAACAGATCAAAACTGACGTCTCAAAGCTCTTCCCGTTAAAACTAGCAGAGTTTTTTAGAAGTGGGATTGAATCTCCCGTAAGTAGATGGAAAAAGAGTGAGAAAAGTAATGAAGCTATATTGATGATTAAATTTTGATGAACTGAAAGATTTGATCACTCGTTTTTTTTATAATCCGAACAGAACTCATTACTGACTTGATTGAAATGAGTTCTTCCTCCGTGAATTCTTTTGTCCTGCTCGTATATTAGAATAGATAGAATTCCCTTTTTTATGAAATTTTTTGTTCTTTTGAGTCAAAGAAGAGTTTCAGTTTACTTTCGACTTTATGTATGTAATGGCAGGTTTCCCTACTAACATTCATTACACTATTTTGTATTACTGATTTATACTAAAACAGTGTGAGAACTATATATTACATATATATTACATGAGTATATATTACATATACTCATGTAATTCTCTAGACCAGAGAAATGTTGCAACAGTGTTGTTGAGTAATAAAATGCATCCTTGAAATAAATTAATGCTACTGCTGACGTTTGTTATTCATTTCTTATCAAAATATACCAACGTAAACGAGCAATGGAGCACGAAGGAGTCCTCGTTGAATTATGTTTTTGCTCTCAACGGCTTGAGAATATATAAGAGCTCACTACTACTTAAATTCTTATTCTACGAAACAAGTATGACACCAGTCAAGCTTGCTAGACGCCAAATAGGCTAGGCGTAAATATGAAATTATTTACCCTATTCAACAACTTTCATTCTTCTGCCATCTGAGATTCCCAACAAATTATAAGCAAAAACTTTGGTCCAGAAAATATTCTTTCGACGTATCAGTAGGAGAACTAAGATATAATATTTAAATCGTTAGATAATATTTCTCATATTTCTCTGCGTGGAAGACGAAGCGAATGCTGCAGAGACGGGTGACGTGCAAGCAGCAATTTGTACCCGACTCCGAGAATTGTGCGGCTCCTCTGGTACCCAGGCAGCTTGTCGACAGGGCGAACTACAAGCCTGGCCTTGGAGAACACGGCGAGTGTGTGCGGCGGAGAGGTGGCGGGTGGGAGGGGGTCAGGGACACGACCATATGGCGTGATGTTAAGACGGTTCTTGGCCGACAGACGTACAAAGCACGGAAAACAAGAAACATTTGTTGTTCTCTAAAAGTCACAATGAGTAATTTCGTTTTCAAAAAATGTCGTTTGTACTCCCCGTGAGTTTCTGAAAGGTTCTTGATGAGAGATCGCCAGAAACAGGTAAAGAGAAGGACATGGAGCCGCTTGCACTCTGACGTTGAAATTAATCATTCCAGTTTGTTAAGGTTAGAAAATGGCTCAGCCTCCTCCAGCAGCCAGAAGTAATTTATTTTATGATGACGATTTTGTTCATAGCAAAGGTCGTTGTCTAATGTAAATCATCAGTCGAAAATGTTATAATTTTGAAAACATTGTATAAAACAAACTAGGACATTCTGTAATTCGGACATCTGCTGATCTCACTGTGTGCCAGAAAAGCACAGCGTGAAGTTCTTTGCATTTTTCGTTTCTATTTTCGGTCATGTTCGATAACTTAAAACAATGACATAAAATAGTATATAAGTGATGGAACTTTTAATTAAGTGATGATAAGCTCAAAAGTGACTTACATTGTGCGCAAGTGAACTTATCTGGATTGGGGCTAACATGGTAGAAAATTCCATGCCTCCATACACGTCTGTTTTTCGTATTTGAGTATTTTTCCAACACATGTAAATCCAGCGCGAATACTAATATTGAAATTATACCAGCTGGATCATACATGTCAATAAAACTCGAGCTTCATTGACCCTTTACCTGCATTGTCTCGTTTACCTCCCTCGCTAACGATAAAATGACCGATAAAATAATTCCCAACTCATTATTCGCCCAAAAACTGAATTTTACACGAATGTAGTCTTACGTAACGCATCCTGACATAAGTTTGATCACATTTCTTGAACGGTTCTCGCTATAAATATTCTTTTCTGAAGAATACAAAGAACTATCTTAAACTCGCTCATCGAACATAATCAAGCACCCTCAAAATACTGAACATATATATAGATAATGTTTCCTCGAAAGGGATAAATACGTCTTTAATGAACTTGCATGTTGTTTTGTACGTGATCCGGCCTACCTCGTACGTGAAGTTTCGCTGCTTATGTTGTAGTATCGGTTAGCTACAACCCACGTCGATCAGGGTTCAAACATGGAGCCACTTCAAAGAAAAAAAATCAACGACGATAGCTCAACAAAAACTCTGACGAGGTAAAATAAAACATATTTTGCGTCGCATCAAGAAGAATATAGTAGAATAAGCCTGACAAATCCTTCACTAAAAACCCCAAGTTCTTCCTGGTATCGTTTTAAAGTGGGACAATTTCCTCAAAGCTGCTGCCGTCCGCACGAGGAAAACATGCTGCGGACGTGGCGGTGGAGCTCGTGCGGTTGAGGTACAGCGGCCGCCGCACAACACCCCGCCCCGTCGCTCTCACTGGTGCCATCACTGGACCCGCGAAAACTCGTTGCCATCAATTATTCTACGGTAATCTCTCTTTGGGAGTTACGATACTTGCGGCTTGGCAAACTATACAGGCTGCGCTATGTATGAAAATGGGATTTTATGCGTGTCCGTTTCTGAATTTTAAAGTTTACGTGTAACTCCAACAATTATGTAGGTGCTGAGTGTAAAATGGGTGTGTTTTTTTTAAGTTTACTATAGCTTGGCAATTTGCAATACATTGAAATATTCCACTGTCCCCTAGCACAATCCACTGTTGGTAGTTTCTTACTGTGGAAAAAATAGCGTCCCGAGTCGCTTGCTTTGTCTCAGACGTACCCATTACTTGATTATATACTGTAGCGAGGCGCACTGCTAGGGCTAACAAATTTCCATAATAATACCTCGCTGTTAAATCAAAAATAAAGTTACACTCATTGTTCTGAACATTAGAATTACAAATCCTCGATAACTTTATCTTCGCTTATCTTAGCTAAAAAATTCTAAAATTTCAAGATCTATTTCTCTTGCACCCTCGTTAATATCAGCTCATATCCATACGGTGCATGAATGTTTATTAAAATCAACAGCAATAAATTTTCAGCTCTTTCAGTTACTGTAGCGATGGAGTTAAACAAAATTTATAGCCGGCGTGCGCGACCTTAACTCTATGTATATAAAACCAAAACTGATTAACTCGCTTGCTTGCTTGCTCGTTTGCTTGCTTGCTTGCTTGCTTGCTTGCTTCTTGGCACCGTGCACTCTCTTCAGTAATAACAGAGTTCAGAAATTCAAATTTCATTCTTCAGTAAGTAAATAAAGGAGTTTCCATCGTATCATTGTTACGGCTCTTCGGGACGAAAGTGAAGGAATTATTTTTTTTAGTTTTGGATATTTGTTAGGATATAAGAATCAACCATTAAAGGCCCAACTGGGTCTTTGAAATAGTGGCCCAAAAGGTTACGGGTGCGAAGATTAACAAGACTTGATTAACATTGATTACCAAGACTTGATTACCCGAGGTTAACGAGACTTGATTAACAGAGATTAACAAGACTTGATTAACAGAGAATAACAAGACTTGATTAACAGAGATTAACAAGACTTGATCAACAGAGATTAACAAGACTTGATTGACAGAGATTAACAAGACTTGATTAACAGAGATTAACAAGACTTGATTAACAGAGATTAACAAGACTTGATTAACAGTGGTTAACAAGACTTGATTAACAGAGGTTAACAAGAAATCATTGCGTGCAGAGCAGAGCTGTGGGCTGTGGGGAGGTAAAAGCGAGCAGAGCTATCAATGGATACTCATCTTTCCTGCCTAATACTCTAAATCAGTTCCAGACTACTACTCGCAGCCATCGGTCGTCAGGACAGAATGGACAAGAACAAGCTGAACAAGTAAGTGCAAGCAGTGATTGGCCAGATTATGAAAACTCTTACGTTATGCGTGAACTGTCCTCAGACATTCATTGGAACAATGCTGCCACGTGTTCTCCTCAGACATTCATTGGAACACTGCTGCCACGTATTTCCTTCAGACATTCATTGGAACACTGCTGCCACGTGTTCTCCTCAGACATTAATTGGAACACTGCTGCCACGTTGTGAAAGCAAATATGTGTGACGATTTGCTTATCCCCATTTCCCGAGGGTAATTTTCTTAAATGAATTCATTTCAAGCTATGTTTTTCACGCGCCGAGGGAATGAATTTCAATTATTAATTCCTTTGAGCACTTGAAATATTACAACATTCATAGGAAGTATTACATAAATCCAACTCATGCTCCAACACTAATGTTTTTCAAATTAATAACGAAATTAATTATCGAGAACACGCGAGTTCGTCGCGCTATTTCTTGGGAGCACATGAAGCGATGGGTGGGCACCGCGGAGCTGCACTGGCGCAACGACTGGAAACTTCCGAGAATGAGCGACTGTCATAACGTGAAAATAATTAGCAATCAGGAAGAAGCACCTCAACAAAACCAGTAGCGTAGTCAGATCTTAGTTTTTTTTTAAAGCTGTATTTCATACAGTCAGCGACAGACACTGTGCATTGAGTAGATGTATTGTTTTTGACAGAAGACGCATAGCAACTATTTATACTAAGACAAAAAAACTTTTGGCGAAAAATATTAGGAAACTCTAGTAACATAGAATAGTATAGAACTGTTATTTCAGATGAAATTCCTGAGGAAGATGATCGTAAAATTTAGAAGTTCTTTCATTTTAATAAATTGAAACAGGAACTAAATGACATAAAAGGCCAATATTTACATTGGATCATGCAGACTTAAGCCATTGCTCATTTTTAAATTTATTTTAATTACGATAACTTCAACATGGACTACGTACGTTTCCTCTATTTTTAGTGGCTTTCCATCTTTACATACAAAGCTAAATACTTGAGGGTACCGATTCCTAACTTTGGGGCTTATTACTTCACAATTTTAACTTACGCGTATGAATAAGCTCTGATTAATGCTGTCATTTCAAAATCTTTATTTATTGAGAGTTTAACTTTAACATCAGCAAAAGAAATATAAACGCGTAAGTTTTTCATGCTAATGCTACAGAAACTATGTCCCAGAAATAGCACACCTATGCAGTTGTTTCTTCTTATGAGCGTACGCGCTACGGTCGAGCGTTGGTGAAATTGTCTCACATTACTTACAACTGATTTACTCTGGAAGTGAGGTCTATGCTCTCATTGGCCTACAGTCTCGTGCACATTAAGTCGACATGCGAATGCTTTACCTGCGAAATGTGTTCATACTTCATCACTGGAGTGAAGGCGACAAATGCCATTATGCATATGTGCTAACGATATAGGAATTCAATAATGATTGATTATTCTCCAGGATGCTGGGAGGCAGCCTGCTGGTGATGCTGGTAGTGTTCGTGCTGGTACTGCTGCTGCAACTGCTGTCACTCACGCACAAACCTGCAGCCGTAACATGCTCCAAGGAAGGTTAGCTCATGTTTTTGAAAGTTTGTTTGTGTTAGTGAAAATTTGGTTGTACTCACAATATGTGAGTGGTATCGAGTTGTGCCGAGGTGACACAGGAGTACACATAGTAGTGTGCATAGCCCTCATGGTTGGGTCAGCCTATTTTTGTGACTTTTTCGATGAATTACCTTGTAACATGACGCACTACTGATACATTGAAAATTATTACGGCTCAGAAGCTTATGAGTCTGGAACTTTTTTGCTACTACACATTTATGGTCAGAAAAAGTAGAAGTGACCAATTGTAACAGAAAAACTTTCAAAACGGTAAAATATCCTTTTAAATTTTAAACTTTTACAAACGTGTGTTGGAGGTTACCCAAAACTCTTACTGGTACTTGTATTATTGTGCTGCTGCCTGTAGCACTGGTGAACAATTTTCTAGATTTGTAGATCACTGCCACACTTCCCAGAACAAACTACGGAGACCATTTCCGGTCTCATTCTTTGATAAATTACAATTCCTCCCGCAGTATACTACATGCAATAAAACTCGCACTGAGAGTAATTTTTGCATTCATATATTCTCCCATACAAGCATTGGAGGAAGCTTGCATAAATTATAAATGCCCCTATCTGCCAAATATGACTTTTTTTTTCAAAACGTAAACCATTTTCTTCGTTAGCAAATGTCCTCACTCAGGGAAGTGTTTTCTTACGTTCAGTGATATACGTTCATAAAATGAAACGCTCTCAGAAATTAAGCTTGAACTTGCGACGGGGCTTGAATCTAAGCCCCGACTCCGAGTGCGAGCTGCACGGAAAGATCACAAACAACCACGACGCTTAAGTCGCCTGGGAAGCACTAAAACCTCTCCGCCGATTGACCCTTCGAAAAGTCTCTAGAAAAGCTTATAAATTTCGAAGGGCATAATTCTTCATTGATCGAACTTTGCAGCTAAGCGACAGCAAAAACATGGCTAAAAGAGAATTTTTTCTATACAAGCAGGAATCCCTCGTATGCACAGAACGGCTTTGCAGAGGAAATGAAAAGGGGGCTAATTTTTAAGCAATAAGTTTTAGAGATTGAGGTAAAAAATTGCTTATCGCAATGTTAACTCCGTAAAATCCAGCAACCCATAGAGTTAAGATTTAAGAAAAAAATAGTTCTAGAATAATTGTTTGAACATTGCGGCCTACTACGTGTGGCTCTCTATCTATTTTGTTACTAAACAAGTATCACAAGAAAGATACTAATGATTAGTCATACCCCCAATCGTAGCATAAAAGCATACATATTCATGCTAATTCAGACATTTTATCGATCAATTGTGCTTGTTAAAGAAGGAATCCGTAAAATTAGTAGCAGAGGCTTATGTGAATTGAATGTGAGCCAATCAAGTCCGAGTGTTTCATCGAACGCGTCGTGAATGCCAACCTGCAGAGCATTGAAGTCACTGTGGTCGTGAAGTCACAGTGAAGACACTGTGATTGCACAAGAATAGTGCTGTAGAATTTTAGTTTGTTCGACGTCATCCTGATGATATTAGAATATAAGTCAAGAGTCTTTTGAAGAAAAGCTACTGTTTCGTAGAAAAAAGAAAAAAATGAAGAAAACATATTGTTCATTCACCACAGCAATTTCACGAATGGCTCGTGGTTAACTGAGTTTCAAGCTAAAACCATGATTTTCATTACTTTTACGTAGGAGCAGTGATAAATGAATAAAAATATTGTAAAGCTACTCTCCCAAACACTCAATATTACTATTGTAATTCCTGGTCCAGTCGTCCTTCCTGAGCAAACCTCACTCATTGAAAATGAATTATTAGTCGATTGGAGAATTCATTGAGACACACGGCATTTCAAGTACGCAATAATCGCTTCTTAATTTTGCGCTCTCCATAATTCCTGTTTTCATTTCTCTGCAGTGTGCCTGAGGAAGTTTCTGGACGGTCCACCAGCCTACAACGACGAGTATATGAAAGTGTAAGTTTTTGAGCTCATTTTGGTTAATTTTACAGAACGGGTTTCGATATAATTTGTGCATGGATTCTAATAAGATTTACATGAAGCAGACAAAAAACATTGGAAATATCATAGGAATATGAATACTAATGAGTAAAAATTTTCGACAATAGATATTGAATTTACAAATAATAACAGTCACAAGTAGAAACCTATCGAACGCACAAGTAAAACGCCTGCAGATGCATAAAAAATGCATCAAGAAACGTATCTCAGCAAATTAAAACGTCAGTACAAATTGTGAGGGAAGCTAGGCACAGCAATATACACTAAAGCTCTGTTTAATTAACAATCGAAACCCAGAAAAAACATTAGTTTCCAAAATTACCTACAACAGCAAAATCTCCCGCAATCATCAATTCACCTTTGAAAAATAAAATTTGGATCAAAAACACAATTTCACTCTAAAACAAAAATAAAAATGAAAAATAAGAGAAAATGACAATACTTTGAAACATCAGAATCAGAAATAGTCGTGGAGAACCCATTAGCAATGAGAGACCTTCTTACAAGCGAAAACTAGCCACACACTCTCGCAGAGACCCCATGTTCAAACAAGGTTTTTGTTATCAGTGACAAAATATTGTGAGCTTCACTCAACGCACGCATAGCTTGGGCTAGTTAAATATCAGTGTTTCGTAATTATTTTAGTATCCACTATGACACTGTCCAAAACTATCAAAAGATTTGAGGAGTTTGAAGAAGATTTCTAGAGTAATTAGTCAAGGTCACTCGTTGCTTTAAAAGCCGTTGAATGATTCAAGGATGATAACAGTGAGCGAATTGAAATTGAGAGAGATCCGCCAGAGAAATAGCTAGAGAGATAAATCAAAGCACACAGCCATGTCCAACGTATCGTTGATAAAACTGCGCGTCTCCTCATTGGTGCGGAAATTACACAGCAACTTATGGGTCTCCCTAAGAGGACGGCTTGTAAGACCACTTAATGTGGTGGGGGAATTAAAAGCGGTCTCGTTTTCTAAAAAAAATCGATGATTCTGATGAATAACATATCACTGGAAAGGCAAGAATTAAGACACAGAATGATCTCTGAAGTAAAACATCTTCTGAAGAAAATGAATCATCGGAACAAATATTGTACAACGTACTTATTAATTCATGGTAGTTATTTTTGGAGCAAATATTTACTAGCGCGAACAGTAATTATTTCGCATAAGATTTACAAATACTAATTTTACCCGATCAAAATTAAGACTATGTAAACGTATTCAACTTTCGTGTAGTCATAGTGGAATGAATTCTAAAATGTAATGGTAGTACAAAAACTTGCGCGTAGAAAACTACCCATGTCAACAAAACTTAGCATCAAATACGTGATTCTGGAACTTTTACCACAAGTCTCCCTCGGTCGGCAAAGGCTTCTTCCATTTTAGCATGCACGGTGCCTAGCTTGCCGGAGACGTGAGATCTAAACTGGATTCAAAAAGTTTACACGTCTTGTTAAGCTTCCAGAATCCAGGTGGCGAACTTTTCACATCAGAGCGTGCGCTCCAATGCTGTTGCTGTCCTTGTACAACATTCGATTACTTTTCTAATTGTGTGTACATTCAAAGTAAGATCACTAAAGGTCGAGTCGTGCATTTTTTATCCTCAATCACCTTAAAAACTGCAGAAATATTTGTCTCTAGAAAAGCATTTCCAAAATTCAGACACTTTTTTAGCAACATTTGCTGGTTCGTTTGATGTTGCAATAGATGTATTCTCGTTTGTGTGCTCGTTATGTATGTAAAAGAAATAACGAATGAAGGATAATAAAAACACTATATAATCAATAACTTCTTTATTACCATTACTTCTGATATTACAGTCCTTATGCGATATTATTACCATCAAGTATCCAAAAATGGAAGCTATGCATCAATGAGTATATTGATTTCTTAATCCAATGACTTTTGCTTTTGCTCGCAATGCCATTGCAATGTCGCTCAAATAATTTACTTGACGGAATCAGAAGTGCGTACGATAATGAATAAAAACTACATAGAAAGACTTTAAATAGCGTACATGGGCATGCAATGTTCAGTGAAACAACGCCAGAATTCCGAGTTCTTCACCCAGCGATGCCGATAATCTGGTAGACTCTACAATATTAGGAAGTAGATTACGTCACGAGTTTGTCGTAGTGCGTGAAGAGACCTGAAGTAAAGTCTTGAGGAAGAGAGGCATGGCTGAGTGACAGCTGGATCGATAAAAGGTGGGCAGGTATGAATCTTGCTACTCTCGCTCGCTGATTGGTTCTTGATGCTCTCGATTGATCGTAGTTACAGCAATTTTTCTTGTAATGGCAGGAACTTGAGTATGGCTCGCAGCCCTGGTCGAGCACCGCTGTGCTTTGTGACCTGGGCTTGTCTCGCGTTCAGGGCACCCTCAGCCAGCCAGCGCTGTGGACCGAATACAGAGTTTCTTGGGACTGTCTAACTGCAATGAAATGAGGCTGCCATGCACCACATGGCAAGTTCGGCCTGGCATGTGGTGATGCACCACACATAGAATTCTCAGCACAATGTACAGTGATTGAAAGCATAATTTTCTCCGATTTGTTTGAGGATTGCATCCCCTTCTCAGGAAAGTGAGCTAATTTATCCACACGACTGCACTCCATGCAAAAAATATCTGCATCAAGCTTTTCACTTTAGACGAAAAAATGCAGAAATGTTCCTATAGGATCAAACGTTTATCTTTAAATAATCCTTAGTTTTTATTCATATTTTCCCCTCTAACTCCATAAATAAGGTTCAACATTTGTGAAAGCTAAAAGAACTGATTCGCGTATGACTCTTAGCAATGAATATTTTCATTTTTACTTTCAGTTTCCTACGCGACAAGTACATGCAGCCACCGAGCAGCGGGCCTCTTAGACTCGCCAACAGACACACGCCCGAAGATGACGTCTACAACGCAACTCTTAATTATATCAAAGAGTACTTCAAAGATAAGGTTCGTAGACTTTGGGCCATAGCCCCTTCAAAACAATCATTCTACAAACCTACAATTCTGACTTCTTATGACGAATTTTCAGTGATACTGTCAATTTAATTTTTATTTTATTTTATGTAATCTAATACTCACGTAGATGACTTTGGACTAAACTTGGCTCCATTTGGGCTACTCATTGGTGGTCTTGTAACGTTTACGATCCTTGGCCACAGCACAACGGTCGCTTCCTGGTGCTGGGTGCTGGAGATGGCGAGTACCGCGACCTCACGCTGGACTTGGAGCGCGACCGAGGGTGGACTGGCATGCTGGTGGAGCCACTCCCGCAACTCCACCAACAGCTCGTCACCAAAAATAGAAACGCTGAAATCTTTTCAGCCTGTGTGTCGCCTTTCACCTACCCGACCCAGGTGTTACTCAGCTTCTGGGCCGAAATTTCAATCCTAAATGAGTTTTTAAATTAACAGTCCGACTCAACGAAGGGATTACAAGATTACTAAAATAACGTTTTCATAAAAGTCTGATGTCATTGAACTGCTAAAATGAGATTTTTGTCCAATATCCATCCCAAATGTTACTGAGCTCCTGTACGAAAATTATCGTCTAGTTTAAGTATTTTCATGCTTATACGATAAAATTCCTCGTTTTACATCATTGAATCTTGTACAACTCGCACGTGGAGGAGCTTCTGACCAAACATTTCTACGTAACCCAAGAGCTGTACGCTTGAATTAACACTATATATTTTAGTCCTATGAGAGCGCGCCGCATTGTACATCCAATTGTACCAGTAAGCTTGTAAAATAATTTATTCTTTTTTTTGTCACATAGTTATATTTTCACCAATATTTTTCACTCATTCGAGGTAACAGTTACGATAAATCTAAAACTATTGTAGTATATCACCAAATAGATTTGTATAATGAACCTTATCAGTGTCAAGATGTACACATTTGGTTAACTGGAACTACGATATGTTGATTCTTGGTAAAGAAACAATCGTTTCTTTTTTTAAATGTACATAGAATGACATTTTTCCTTCATTTTAATCCAGTTAAAAATACTTTTATGCATTTTTTATTTTATTTTGCTTTTGATGAATTGAAAAAATATGTATGACGATTTTCCCGTATCCTGTGTAATTGTTCCCTAACATCGGCTCCGTACTCCAATTTTTCAACTATTCATTTGGCTCGCTTAGACAAGCCGTTGAAACATGTCCTCTCATACTCCTCTTATAACATAAACGAGCACTAATCTACTTACTTAAAATACCTCATAAGTCTCTGTTTTTCGTATCATGTTTTTGATTAACGTTGTAGGCATAGTTCACAATTTATGTATAGATTTTATTACGCTTAAATTTGAATTCACTTGTTCTAAAAGTCGGCCACTCCAACTGCCAGGTCGTGCTCGCCTATCCTGCCTTTGAGAGAAGCGTAAGCGAGTTCGACAGACTCCTACGTTACCGAGAAGCCAAAATCAAGCAACTTTGGGTTGAAAACGTAAGTATTCAAAAGAACAATGGAAATTTAGTTTCGATTTGTAATGAAAGTAAGACAGTGTATCAAGCAGGGCATCATGCGCCATTTACTGAATGTTTTACATGTTGTATCTGGACGAGGACCAGCGCTCAGAGCACCTTGACTTTGACCTCGACCAAGCTAACTCAGAGAAGCAGCTTTGCCTAGACGTGCTTCCAGGCCTACTAACTATTTCGTCTCATTTCCCTGGGGCCCAGTACAAACTAGAGACGGAGAGGGTGCCCTGCATACCCCTGCCTAACATCGTCTACGCCTCCGACACCATCGCTGACAAAATAGATCTCTTCGTCTTGGACATGGCGGGCACGGACTTGGAACTCTTACTGAGCACCAACCTGGACTGGCTGCCGGAACTGGACGTGAGTAGTTTGTACTATGACCAAGCCATGAAGTACTGCAGGGGCTCCTCGGCCCTAGATTTGTTCCGTAGGATTCTACTTCTCACATTTTTAAACTACAAAATTATGAGGACACTCTTCGAGTATCAAGCAAGCGATGCATCGTGTTTCTGACATCCCACCCAGTGTCGTTTGGAGTTCAGTTACGACTGGTCTTATTTATGTGTAAACAACGGTGTCGACAAGTCATGCACAAAGTATGAATGACAAATATATCTACATACGTTCCCATTTCGGGTTAAGGTGGTGTACATCAGTTATAAGCTATTCGTGTACTTAACTTGCTTGCGCCGATTCGAAGTGACAATACTTGAACTAATGACGTTGTGTACCAATGCAGTTTCTTTCTAAGAACTACTCCATTTGTAAAATGAAGGACACACAAAAAAACAGTTGAGAGCATAAAGAAGATGTTCCTGATTATTCGAAGCCATGTGAAAGCCTTGTACAATGAACTGGTGTGCAAAGCTTCGTGCCAGAAGTGAGTATGGCTTTGTGCCCGCGTGACGTGGGCAAGTATTTTGCCTACGGCAATGTTGCAATATTGATGGGCATATGCCCAGCTCAAACTATTTCAGCTTCGACTAGAATACCCCAAAGCAAAACTACAGACGGTATAAAAAGATAATGATTCTCTCAATGTGTAACGACATAAAATTTTCCCCTTTCTGCTATGTCAGTCCTACATATGTCATAAACAAAGCAGCAAATGCGAACTTACTTTTTCTTTCATCATCTTTTGTGATCACATTTTTAAGAAAACTTCATACATGTTTTGCTTCTAAATCGTGAACATACAATTTGCACGTAAGCGTGGTAATTGCTCTTACGTACAAACAATATAAATGTTTTAAATCAACATGTCCTTATCCATGTGGCTGTTTCCAGATGGTGGTGGTGGTCGCCCATGGGACGGACGTAGCCTCGGAAGTGGGGGGATACTTCATGGAAAAGAACATGGTTGTTTCGAAAGTGTTCGGCACCAACGCTCAAGAGGCGCATTTCATAATTACTAAATTTGAAGCAGATGTTTCTCTCGTAGACTAAGCGTTGGCTGCTTACTTCAAGTCCTGTGCACGAGAGGCTCTTCAAAAACAGCTCAAACTTTAGCCAGAAAATGAACTACAATTTGATTTTGACGAACTATGATGTTTTGTCTTGCGGAATGCTAATTCATTTTAGCTTCGACTTAACTGCAAATGGTTACTTTATTCTCTATACTGAAATCAAAACATATTGGCACGAGATTATTATAGAATTTCATGTCAACCTCTAGTTTCACCTCAAGCACAACGCGACTAACATTGGCGTAAGGCAAACTCTGAGCCCAAAAAAACTTACAGTTAGCAGTAGCATTTAGGGCAACTCGATTTGATTCGAAAGCTGCTCTGAAAGTTGCTTTTTCTCAGTAATCTTCGTGGCATAGAAAATTTATGCATCTAATCCTACATGATGAATAATTTTTCAAGTGCCAGCATCACATTTAGTACCGGGAAATTCTACGGGTACATTCAGGCTTAACAAGTTACAGGAAATAAAAAAAAATAAAAATTATTTAAATTGTGGAATACAAGCTCCACAATTTTAAAGCTAAGTAAGAAAAATTGCGCAAGTTTCTTTTATACTACGTTCTTCGGTAAATATGCTCATTAATAAATCATTAGGCTTAACCAAAGTCTTATAAACCTTTCTTCTTCATTGCACAGTTACTCAAGCTGGCGTGTTGCGAGACCTCATATCAGTTTATGCTTCCTACCGCTACGTTTAACTGCATAGTTAGTAGGGAAGTTACCGTAATATGAACAGAACAACTTTCCTCATAAAAAAATTACTTTCTGGATTAGTAGCTCATCACATAATGTAGACGACTCTCTACGAACTATAAATTGCTTATGTAAGGAGAAATACAACTCGTGTAAATTTAGTTATTTTTCGTCGAAAAGTTTAAATTTCAGTTCCAGGCGGAAAAAATCCAGAGCTAGGAGTATGTTAGCGACAACACGTTTCCAGACTTGCTTTCTATATCATCAAATTTTCTCTCGCATCAAGACGCCAGGCACTTTCTGAGAACGATGTTAATACACAGCGGAAAATTCCTTGAATCTCGGGCTCATAAATTTCAGGCATTTATTTTATAAAAACCTAGGGCCACCTACATCCTTATCATTTTCTCAGGAGCATGAAATTCTCATCAAGAAACAAGTTGATTAAACTAAGAAGATTACGATGGCTTAGACTTATTCTTTACCGAATGCTATGAAGTTTTCTCACCTCTCGTAAATTGAGAATTTTATCAAAAAATATTATACTAAAACAGAATGAAGTGACAAGCATTCTCACAAACTTCTGATGACAATTCTAGATTATCACTTTTAGGAAACTTGCTTCAAATAAATTTGTGAACAAATTTCCATGAAAAGAAAGCTGGCCCCTTTAGAACCCGATTCGAATCAATTATTTTCATAATTTGATAATAGCCAGGCATAATAATTGTGAGAATGCCTACAGTAGCTGCAAGCACCTAAACAAAACCATACTACCTAGAGATGGATGGAGAACGCTAATGAATAGTTCGCCATATGTGATTGTGTATTCAAAAACAGGGTTGGCGAAGTCTTTGTTAATGGAATACCTATTTTTGACGGTTGACGAAACTTTGACCAACATAGTCATTTTGGCACGTATTAAATTTTCAATTCAAACTTCCTTCTACTAAATCATGGGTTATTAATAATGTACTATTACAAATGAATGATGAAAATTCTAGTTGAATATGCGATCAGTGACTGGGAAATTGACGCAGATGGAGTTCAGGATTTTAAAAAAAAGTTTATTGCAGTTGTTTCGAAATTTGAAATAAGCGTTTAAATATCAACCTTTTTGCCGTTTGGTTTAGAACATTTGTAGAATAAAGGAATTTATAGCTTACCTCTACAGAGTTTGTACTATGTAGTATGCACTAGAGAAAACGCGGAATCTGTGTACAGGAGTACTCCCACACATGATTTCCTGCGCACAGAAACTTCAAGTTAAAAACGAAGAGGAAGGAGGGAAGGAAAGATAAAGAATAATCACAAAAGGCATGAAAATGAAAGGAAGTAAAGTTGACACGCAAGATAGAAGTCCCGACACCTTACTACAGTAGAGGTTACCTCAGCGTCCCATGGGTAGGCCTAGAACGTAATATCCTCAAAGTGATAAACTTCACTATTGAGCCTCCTTTGCCGATAGGTTTGAACAATTCTCTGTAAAATGGACTGAAAATATTTACGTTGGCACCATTGTTAAATATTTACCCTGAACCATATTATTTCATCTTCTCATGCTTTTCTTGAGCCCTTTGCCTTCTGCTGGTAACCGCTGGACCGAGCTGCTCAGTTATTCCACGTGACAGTTTTGAGTAGTTCAACTGCTAGGGTAAGGAGTTAGACAAATTGGAAGAGCTCTTGTAACCGGCAGCATTTCCGAAACTGTCTTCAATGAAACGAAAATCAATGAACACCACTTTTTGGTTACTTCCACGCTCATTTTATGATTGGTGGTATTTATTTCAACTTGTGTACTAAATTGCATGCAGCTAAACAACGACGTTTGCTAAGTCATGTATTCACTGATCAATCAAGATTAAAATTTTATTCATCAAATATCGCACGACAGCTTCATTTTATCATCAGAAATTATTTTCCAGTTCAACATGCCTCGCGCAGCAACGCAAAATTTTGGTACTGAAAATGAGAAGTATTTGAAGCAACAGAAAATGACATGCTGGGACAATCTCAAATATATTTTAGGATATCAGTAACCTATTCCCTATTTTTCTAGTTAGGGAAGACAAAATGTCGAGTTATTTTTTAGATAATTTTCATGCCTAATCTTCATGAGGAACTGCAAGACTTTAATGCATTGCAGATGCATTTCTCACGAGATCATGACCTTCCATCCTCAAATGAACAGATCATCGCTGTCCAATGGAACTGGCGTTCGTCGGTTACAGCACTACTTATGATAGCGAAAATTACATTTTATTACATAAACTTCGGAGTGCAGCATGATAGCCAGCTGAATTTTGTTTGCCACAAAATAATGGGGCGTGGTCGGACAAGGGTAGAAATTGTCTCACTCACGAGGCTGGTTATAACCAGCCCTGTGAGTGAGAACAATATTAATTATTATTGTTTATAATAATTTATCTTTATTACGCATTGTTTGTCAACTCGCTTGAAATTTAAAAGCGGAGAACAGTCTGAGAAAACCATTCGTATTTATTAAGAAAACGTGTCTGAGTCCACCTCCATCTCCAGTTCTATGAAAGCAGATACATCAAATAAAATAGATAATGATAAAGAACGATAGATAAAAATGCTGCAAAAGCTAATTAACAATGATAGGCACGAGGAAAATCTATTTATGATTTGAAAGTGATATAAGCTACATATAAGCCCATTAACATACATGTGAATTTTTCGGTAACAATTTGACGGTGATTGGAACTAACCGAACTATTAAGAATGAGTTTCCTCTAAAAATGAGGAAAGACTGCAATTCTCCGATCACCGGGATTTGAAGCACAGTCTAATATTTTGAAATCGCTATTGTGCATTGGAACATTATGTTTTATCAGAATGAATGCGTACAGGGGAGCGAGGAGGGCGTGCTAATTGACAACCCGTACGAAAGCTGCCGCTGCGATGTTTGACAATTATGGCACAAGGATTTCGTGACGTTATACCAACATACGATGATGTGCGCCGCACACAACTATTGTTCTAGACCAGAAAAGGCCGAATCTCGATGAGAAGCATGTCTTCGAACCGTAAAAAATGAAGCTACCCTAAATACAACAATTTTAGAGTGACTTCTTTATTATTTTGCAAGAAGATCGAAATTTTCTGTCAAACCTTAACGAACCACGCGTTTACGGCGCGATGTGCAGTTACAATTTTTAAGCGAGAACTTCGACAGGTGCCTAATCTCCTCGAAAGCGATGTTCAGTAACTGGCGCTCTCCAGATTTGGCCTCACAGGATTTTTATGGAGGCCATCTAAAATCCACCGAGTACACCAATCATCCTATGACCTACGACCGGCTTAAAGCTAACATTCGCCGAGCAGGTACGGATGCTACGGCTGCTTGGCTTTGGAGTGGACTTTTACTTCAGAAATGGAACATTGCAGGGTATCGATACTTTAGGGCAGCGCTCGAGCTAGGTGATCTTCAAAACCGTACAAAATGCAATATACGTTTTTCTATACAG
The DNA here is from genome assembly GCA_014899125.1 of Orchestia grillus. Taxonomy (NCBI): domain Eukaryota; kingdom Metazoa; phylum Arthropoda; class Malacostraca; order Amphipoda; family Talitridae; genus Orchestia; species Orchestia grillus. Next base: position 3,443 of record VOMN01047374.1, on the reverse strand, counting down.
CAAAATTTGAAATGCAAGTATCTGAAAAGACTTTTACTCTTATTAACTTCCTAAATTGGCACATCTTTCCACATCCTGTTGTTCAGTAAATTGAGCAAAATGTGTATCCAAAACGGACAATTTTTGATGATTAAAAATCCCCGAACTATGCATACAGTAGTACGTTTTATTTCGTAAGTACTTGTGATGCCCAAGTAGATATGGATTACTTCAAAGTATCCTACAGGGTCTCCCATTAGCCTTGGTAGCCATTCCTCAGTGGGTGTCACTATGACTCGCCTACTACGAGCAAGATGGTCGTCGAGGCTGTTAACGCGGCACGGGAGCATGGGCTTCCTGCAGGGGGGGTGGCAGCCCCAGGATGGATCGGCTCGTTCACCCTAGGACACCCTGTTGACCCTTGGGCCCGATGAGGACGTCGGTAGTTATGATCAGCCACGTGAGACGGGCCCTGGTTTGACCTGGTAGCATGCCATCAGGCATCACTTACCGACTCTTGACCGTTACGAGTCCAGTCGGGACGGGCCCGCAGGAAAACCAGTAATTTGGGGCGAGTCGCTGCTGGACGAGCTGATCGATGTCCTCACCGGGTTCCCAGATCCCCAGAGATTTGGGGCATGCTGCTGGAAGGAGCTGAGGGCCATGTAGCTTCCGACACGTCATTGAGAGGGCGGTTTTTATTCTTTTCCTGACGTATGAACCCGCGTGTTGGCAACACTTGGCCGAGCGGGCATTAAGGTTTCAAGACGACAGTGTGCTCATGAGCTCGTGTAATTTTAAGCTTACTTTAAGTGTATTCTGACTTGTGACTAAGGAACGTTTTTCGGCGCTTGTTTCAATTTAGCAGCTAGTAAATCTTTAAAATTAGAGTACCGGTGTGCCTTCGTAGTCATGGTGCTGGGCAAGTCGCCGGTTTCGGGCAATTCATGTGCAGCCCGAGACAATGTCAGACGCTTGATGGTGGCTTGATTTAGTACGATTATAATTACCTTGTCATTCAGTATACCCAGCAATTTAGTAACTTTCAGTCAACTCTGTACTATTAACCCCTGCTCTTTCTAATTGCAGAGTAAGTACAAGTCAGTAAAGTAGTCGAGAGACCAGAAGATAGTGTGCCAGATTCTCACAAATTTTGTAAGTATTTATTGACAGCCTAACTACCTTAGCCCTCTGCCATCTGCAAACTCAGTGCAGCTCACTAAACTGGTAGTCACCTTTCACCTTGACTAACATGCCATGGGCACCCAATGGTTGAAGTACCTATGGAATAGCTCTATACCCTAAAATTTTAACTTCTGCCATAAGAATATTTTACTTGTTGACCCGAGTCCAAGCTTTGATTCAAGGTGATCAATTATGTTAAAAATGTTTCGTTTTGCGCCTGTGTCCAGACTTTGAAGTTTCTCTCAGATTCATTAAGACAATTAAAACTCGTTCCTGAGACCTATGACCGCTTTCTGTGTTGTATTGAACCGCGTAAGTGCTGGAGCCTAAGAAGTTTTCATGTTTTTCAAGTTGTGTAACATTAGCCAGTATTACCACAGCTGTGATTTAATGCCCATCGCGTTGCCAGTCTTTTAATTAATAAGCTCCCATATTCTCCATGTCTTGCCTTTGGTTCCAATGTGTTTTAGTGTTGCTGTGACTGATGTAGAGGGTATTATATTTCAGTCAGCACCTTATTTTAAGTTAGCTTATTTTTCCTGGACTTCTCCAGCTAGGGATCTTTATTTTAGATAATCATTTATCCTGAGAATTGTGTTTAATTAATGCTAAGAAACATTAAATAAGCACCGACACGTGCTTGCTTGTATGCATACCTCCCTGCGGAGACTTTATGTGAAAGGCGTGTTTATACATTAACTGATTTAGCTTGTAATTCAATCTTATTTTTAGCACTGAAATCTACTTTATTTTCCAGCACGAACAACAACACAGCTTCCAAGGAATAAAGCCACGGGTCTCCGTCTTGTTGGATTCGTCGGCCTCTATTATTCAGAACGGCATACAGGAAGGCCCCGGTTGGTATGAAACCCGTGTTCCGACCACCAGAGTCGGCATGAAAGGTTGGAAGAAATGGTGGGCGCAAGGAATGGCAAATTAGAAGCCAGCTGAGAAGAAAACTGAAAAGCACTTGGAAGCGTCGTGGGTCATAAGACGCATTCGCCAAGCTCGGTAACGAAATTTACAGAAAGCGTACCGAATGTAAAGAAGGGAAACTTCGAAACCTATCCTTTCGGGTGACGGGAAGGTTAAGCCGGCGTGAGTGCTCGCTCTTTGGACAGTGGACCGAGTACTGGAGAGAGCTGTTCTCTCCAACATCCACGTAAGACCCGATAGTCGTAACTGATATACATGATGTAATATGGAAGCTGCTTTCTCCTATCACAACCGATCAAGTCTTGGTCTGCACGAAGACTTGAACGGCATCTGGCCCCGGGCCAGATGGGACAAGTTTCACCATTCTTAAAGCTGCCCAGGCTCTCGTCTCCGCAAAAATGAATTCCATTTTGTTGCTGGGTGAAAACTTGCCACGAGTCTTGCAACGAGGTCTGACTTCACCGATTCCAAAGTGCCACCGCCGACGGCACCCCAGGATTACAGGCCGATCACTCTTAGGTCACACCTAGTCCGCCTTTTCCACAAGACCAAAGCCCGACGGAAGTCAAACGTGTGTCCTACCTCTCAGCCCGTGAATGCTTGTCAGAACCTCGCTGAACTGGATGCCGTGTTGGATGAGACGCGTGGCTCGCATAGCCCTGTACACATGGATGTTCTCAGAAATGGCCATAGCCTTTGACCCTATTGGGTTCCAGACCAATGCAAGAGCAATGGTGCCAAAGGGCGTGCCTGAACCCTGAAGAAATTTGGTGATGTCGAGTTACTCGGCTTTAGTTAGCCAGCTTACTTTTTAGTCCATAGAAATCTGTAGACATACGAATATGAAATAGCGTCAAACAAAGTGACTAGATTTCCCCATTTAGGGGAACAAAATTCTAGACCAGACAATCTGTGGGTCGGTGGTAAATCGCCCGGGAGGCGTAGCACTGGATGGGACGAAGATGGCAACTTTGGTCGTTGGTGCACGCCAACAATTTGGCGGTCTGCTCCTCTACCTCAGTCTGCGTGCACGATTAACTGGACACCTTGCTGGGGTCCTCTGTCGAGTTCGGGCTCGACTATCAACCAACAGATGTGACTTAGTCCAATTCTAGACGTTAATGGCAAGACCAAACGACGGTGTGTGTCCGCTCGGCATCGTCACGGGTGTTAGAAGCTAACGCATCTACCTCTGGGTAAAGACGAAGGCCGTAAGTACCTGGGAATGGTCGTTGATGCAGGCGGCACTCGACAGTTGCGCGTCTATACTCTAGGACGGTATTTACCAGCTACCTCTGCTCCCCTTCAACCCCCAGCAAAATCCGTTTCTGCTGATAAGCACC